>JASVEL010003745.1:0-90648 GCA_032618575.1 Nicotiana noctiflora | reverse complement strand
AATTCATCTTTTAGCATTAATTAGCAATGAAATTGAACATATTAACTTTTACTATGTCACATAAACATTCCTAACATATATTTCAATACTATTTACTCCAAGGACAATGTAGGAAAAAAATAATTAATTCATTCTTGAAATCTGGAAAAATTATTTATTTTGGGCCACAACAAAAACGCCAAAAAATTATTTATTTTGAATTGGACGGAGTAGTTGCACTAAACTTCTTTTAGCATTATCTATATACTTATTTTATGGCTGTTCAAGTTGTAAAGTTATATACTCGCTCCGTTTCAATTTATGTGAACTTATTTTCTTTTTAGTTCGTGAAAAAAATAATGATCTCTTTCCTTATTTGGAAATAATTAACCTTTATGCAATGATTTATAGCCACACAAAATAAAGGTGCCTTATTTTATACCATAAAATCAAAAGTCTTTATCTCTTTTGTTAAACTTGGTGCCTAGTCAAGGTTTACTTAAATTGAAACGGAGAGAGTACTACATAATTGTTCTACATATTCAAGTCAAGGACATTGGTGTCAAAGAAGGAACACAAAGTCAATACGCTTAAAGTCGGCCTTAAATTTATAGTAGTACTAAATATAAAGCGAAAAAAAATAAATAAATCCATTTATTAATCCAACTAGGCTCTGTCTATACCATTTTGGGACACCAGCAACAATAATCCACAATCTAAAACCCCCAATTGCACACAGTTGCTTAGCGCTAATCTGGTTCTGATTAAGGAAAAATTCGGAGTTGAAGTTGTCGGAATTGACAATTTTGTTGAAGTTGAAGGTGGTGAATTCTTGAGAAATTTCCTGAAAGCGCGTTGATTTTTGGGTTGGTGGAATCAATTAGGTCTCTGTATTTGAGCCGTATCTTCTAGGGTTTTGTTCATTTCACTGTGTGCTCAAGAGCCTCTCTGTTTGGTCTTTTCTGATTGGTGAGATTACTTCCCTTTGATTTTATATGGATTTCTTTTTTTCATTTCAATACCTGTTGCTGTGATATTCCAATTTGTTTAGTAATTGAAATGGGTTATTGCAATTACCTGTAATTTCATCAACAATTGCAAGTCGTTTTTACTATGGTGATGCTTGCTTAATTTTTTGCTAGTCCCTCTGTCCAATTTGATGTGACACACTTTTCTTTCTAGTTTAATGACGAAATAATTTATATTGTAACTTCCTGTTTTATCCTTAATGAGATGATTTATAGCAAGACAAATATTTGTGACATGTTTATATCACAAATTTAAGCGTCTTTGTTAAATTTCATGTCAAGTCTGTCATATAAATTGGGACAGAAGAAATATATTGTTTGTATAATACAACAATGAAATATCTTTGTTCTACATTGTGGTGCTAATTTGGGGAGCAAGTCCAAACCCCATGATTGTAACTTAAAACGTAGAGGCTATAGAGAAGGATTTTATTAGTAGTTGATATTAATGAGATCAGAGTGAAAACCATCGCTTGAGTCGTTTAATGGAATAGAGTGTAGAATGAAACTTCTCACATAGTAATAGAGTTTAGTCTTATTATAAACCCATCTTAGATTCCCACATGCTTTTCTAGCTGTGTTTCAAGTCTCAAATAGAATTGTGTTCGGATAGTATCTAGCTAAAGTGAAATAACAACTTTGAAATCTAAATAGTGAGTGTTATGTTGTCGGAAGAATCGCTGAGCGGTTAAGGCATTGGAGTGATGATTTGAGATTTCAGGTCAATATCCCCTTTATGAGACTCAGTATGAGCAACTGTTCCAGTCTTCTCGGCAAGATTATTTGGTACTTGTGCTTGTGTTTAGTAGCGGCTTGCCAGGTGGATCAGTTAGCAAGTTGTCCCGAACACCATTGTCACAAAAAATGGTGAGAGTTATGTCCTATAGACATCCTGGAAATTCGGTTAGAGTAGAAAGTCATTAAACTAGATAGTAAAATTTGTAGTGAACAAACAAATGTTGACCGAATACTGAATAGATGTTTGACCCTAATTTGACAGAAATATTCTCCATTCAGATATTAAAGTTACTACAACGCGACTAAATCTTATGTGGTATTTCTCATGTGGAGCATGAAGTTGTAAAAGTACGGAAAAAGAATCTATAATTTTTGGGTTCAGAAGATGTGTTATTTCCCTTCCCCGTATGTGTGGTAATATTGACTTTTAAGGTCACATCTCGACCAGATAGAAGATTCAAGAAAAGAGGGCTCTCCAGATCTCATACTTATTCTCACATGGATGTATAAGTAGCTAACCTGATATTTCGACAAACCAGGCCTTATGTAAGTGTAATAACAACTAATCCTAATTCCTTAGTTACAACCAGTGTTGTGAAGAGTGTGAAGCGAGTAAAAGCGACAACCTCCATTTCACGAGAAGCGAGAAGCGAAGCGCGTGAAACAGAATTTTAAAAAAAAATTAAAATAAATACTGCATAGACAACACATATAATTGTAAGCAAATATTCAATATTTAAATTAAAAAACTAAAGAGTAGCATCAATTAAAGCACAAAATGAGCATCCTATTCTTCTACAAGATTGTCAAATTCTTGTATTCCACTATCATTATTATATTGCTCGTCATCTTCTTCAACTTCTTCTTCTTCTTCATCATTAGGGACAAAGTAGTCGCCTCTTTTCCCTTCCTCTGTGAACTTGAAGTTGAGGCACTCCCCCTCAAACCATAAATCCTCTCCCCAATTCCATGCGCCACTGCAACATCACCTCAAGTAAAATCAAAAGTATCCTCGAATACTTCTTCATCCGCATGATCTTCCAGGACTCCAGTTAGCCATTCATTAGCATCATCGATGTTGTCCAAACTAATTGGATCAATTACATTGCGAGAGTTGTAACGACGCCTCAATGTTCTATTGTACTTAATGAAGACTAGATCATTGAAATGCTTCAAGGTCAGTTTGTTCCTCTTTTGGTATGAATCTGCAAATAATAAGTAATTAGTAAGATTAGGACAATTGAGATATAATTTAATTTTCTCAATATACTAAATCTTTCTTCTTAGTTCTTACATGATCAAACACGCTCCAATTTCTTTCACACCGGATGAGCTACATGTTATACTTAGAACCTTGATGGCAAACTTTTGTAAATCTGGAGTGGAATGACCATATTGTTTCCGCCATTTAACTGTAGAAGTAGAACAAATTTTCAAAACATAATATTGATAAAGAAATAACTTATCAACTATAAAACAACATATAAGCACTCACTCAACTGGTGACTTCGTCTTTCTTTGTCTAATCACCATGTTTTTTCCAAAAAGTTGCTCAGCATTCTTATAAATACTAAATTGCTCTGTGATTTTATCTTGCACGGATTCTTCAAGTATCAACTTCTCAATACATTCATAGTATCCATTCCACAAAGGTTCATCTCCTAGAATCCTCTCTTCATTGTCATAAAACAGTTTCGGGTTCGAAACAAGTCCAGCTACATGCAAAGGGCTATGAAGCTTACTATCCTACCTTTTATCGATGATCTCAAAGACTCTTTTATATTTTCTTTGTTCACTAAAAGAGGCTTGAATAACCTTTTTTGCCCTATCCATTGCTTTGTACAGGGAGCCGATTGGTGGCCTTTGCTCCCCATCACCAAAAGTAGCACTTTAACTAAAGGACCACCAATATTCAATGCATGAACCACAATATTCCATAATGAAAGAGAAAGTATAATATCTGCAGATTTTTTTTCGCGAACTTCCCTTCCATAGGCACTATTAGTGTACTCATATGAAACAAACAACTTCTTCAAATTGCTTTTTTGCTTATACATCCTATGCAAAGTCAAGAAAGGAGTGACAAATCTTGTCTTTGCAGGTTTCACCAAGCTTCTTTATTTAGTAAATCTCTTCATCATATTCAATAACGAAAGCCTTTGAACAATATAGGAATGCACTCTAATTGCCTGATTAAAGACTATACTAAAGGGTCTTTCCTTGAAAATGTCACCGAAGATCAAATTGATGGAATGTGCTGCACACGGAATCTAATAGATATGCGAGTACCTAGCAGACATTAAATCACCAGCTTTAACGTTTTCACTGGCGTTGTCCGTGACAACTTGAACAACATTTTCTGCTCCAATAGAGTCTATTGTACTCTTGAACAAAGGGTACATTTTGGTTGAATCAGTCGAAGTTGCTTGCATCAACGAACTCCAAAAACAAGCTTCCCTTAGGAGAATTTACTAAGATATTGATGATCATTTTTCCATCTCTCGCCGTCCACTTGTCCATCATAATGGAACAACCAAACTTGTTCCATTCTACTTTGTGCTCCTCCACGATTTTGTTCATCTCTGCCTCCTCTTTTTTTAGATATGGTTCTCTAACGTCATAATAAGCTGGAGGCTTCATTCCCGGACCATATTGGCCTACGACTTCAATAAGAGCAGAAAAAGTGTTAGTATAATTAACACAATTAAAATGAAGACCTGTAGCGAACATCCACCACACAAACATTGTAACTGCACGATCCCTCAAAATCGCTTTGGCATCACTTTGTGGATTATCACTTTTTCCTCCCATCTCCAAATTTTTGCGAGAAGTAACAATCCATAGGACCTTTGGTCTTGCTCGTAGATCCACAACTAGAAGATATTGGTGGAATCATCCTTTCCCCCTTTTGTGCTTTTGGTGGAAGCGACGATGCATTGTCACCTTCTTCTATTTCATCATCGTCATCATCAAGATTATACAGTTCTTGTTCATGAATCATTTGAGTCTTTAACTCTTTTTCTTTTTGAAGGAATGCTTTCAATTCTTTCTTCACATGCCCGGGAATTTTAGGACAAGATGCGATATTTCGATCACCACCGATTAGATGCGCTTTTTGACTATAGATTCCCCCATTTGAAATCTTATCGCAAAAAGACATCTAATGGCCATCTTGTTTGTCTTGCTAACTCTTGCAGAGTAAGCCCAAGCCCGGTCTTTCCTATCTTCTTTTGGTGCCATTAAAAGAACAACTATATAACACATAAGAAAGGCAATAAGAACTAAGAATAGAGGATATAATAAATTAGAGGAAAACTGGAAAAATTGGGCTGTAATTATCTGAGAAAGAACCAAAGGTAAAAAATAATTCGCTAGCATTTAGCCGCTTTTTGGACGTTTAGAAAGAAAAAGAAGAAGAAGAAGAATGAAACAGAAGTTCATTTTTAAGAACATACCTGTTGAAGTCTTGAGAAGAAGTCGATGCTGTTGAAGACGAAGAAGAAAACCCTCGTTGATGCTTTTAGATTCTTTCAGAAATCAGGAGTAGATGAAGAAGAGAAAAAGAAATCGCTGATGTTGGATGTTGAAGAACCCTAGTCGCTGTTGTTGAAGAAGTCCAGACCAGCGTTTAATCCAAAAACCTCGTTTTTACTAAAATAGGGCTAGAGTATTTTAAAACAGAGAAGCAGACGCTTCTGTTGCTTCAGCTCGCTTTGGCGCTTCTCGCTTTTTACAGAGTAGCGGTCGCTTTTCCTGACCTGAGTCGCTTCAACAGCCTGAAGCGCTACCCTTCACGCTTCGCATCGCTTCTCGCTTAAAGCAAGGAAGCGACCGCTCTTTTAATCACTGGTTATAACTAGTGAATATTGTTATATAGATTCTTTTTTCCATTATATTATGTTCTTAGCTTAGCCTACGTTGATTTCAAAAGAGTTTTAGGTCTTTTGGAATCACTTTGCTCTTTGTGATTTTAGGTCAATCTTGTCCTGTTTTAACACTGGTGTACTACTTGCACCATCTGTCGGCTGTGATTATCTCTAGTGGTCCAATCTTGTATGATCGTATATTCATTTAATTTTCTTCAGTTTCAACCCTAGCTTTTGCTTTGATTTGTTTTTGTCCTGAATTTCTCCGTCGATTTTGGTCAAAGTACCCAAAAGCAGTTGACCAGATCCGATACGGATCCCACTCCCACGTCGTGTCAACACGGGTGCGTCACCAAATGTAACACATAGAGAAGGATGAGGGAGCAAAGTCCAAGAGTAGCATCGCTAAAAGTGTGATATGAGAACACATTTCGATTATGCACAAACTTAAAAAAAATTATGAGCATGACCAAACACTGATCATCTTCCTTGTGACACTTGTGTCTTTGAAATATACTTTTTTGGCTCAAATGAAGCAAATTTTAAATCCTTTTAGAATGTCAGAGATCCTTATCTGAATGAGTGTTTTAAAGATAAGAATCAGCTGTATTCCTGGAAATTCTCAGCTAGTGATTTAGCTAAAGTGCTTCTATACAATATTGCGACTTAATTTTCTCTTAATTTTTGGCATAGATTGCAGATTAGTTTTCTTATCTCCTGAATTGAAGAGATAGTTTATCCACTTTATCCTCTGTGATTCAACTGAAGTGTATAATCTTGGTGTATATTATTGATTTGGTTTACTGAGGACTTTGATTCTAATTGACCAGGTGGAATGGAGATATCATTGTTAAAAGTGCTTCTCAACAATATCTCCTGTTTTTCCCATTTATCATCAAGTGATCACATAAGTGGTGAACCGGTTCGTAGATATTATTGTAAGATTGAGGATATACTGAAGCTTGTAAAGCCGATTCTTGACGCCATCATTGATGTTGAAGCTGCTTCTGGTGAGCTTCTTCTGAAAGCGTTTGATGGGCTGGCTCAATGTGTTGATGAACTGAGGGAGCTATTCGAAACCTGGGAACCGCTGTGCAGTAAAGTTTATTTTGTACGTTTGGAGATCTATCCTCTTGTCATAACTTTTATGTCTTCAATAAGCAGATTATCTCATTACAGTCTGCACTTAATATTACTTAAAACTTTAAAAATAAAGAAAACTCTATTGTTGTTTCTTTTTGTGCTCATATAATTTTCATGACTAACATGTAACACATTTTCAGTATTTTCAGCTAAATTGTATAGCATCTTTCTTGCTGATGTTTTTATTTTGGATGATATGTAGGTTCTGCAAGCTGAACCATTGATTGAGAAAATTCGATCATGTAGCCTGGAAATACTTGAGCTTCTTAAATCTTCTCATAAAAGCATTCCAGCTGATGTAACTTTGACAACTCTTGAGGTAGGAACTAAGAACATGTCTTTTCTCTCTATCCTTTAGTTTTCATCTAAGTTACTCGGACTCTTCACTTTTGGTGACGCACCCGTGTTGACACGATGTGGGAGTGGGTTTTGTAGCGGATCTGGTCAACTGGTTTTGGGTACTTTGACCAAAATCGACGGAGAAATTCAGGATAGAAACAAATCAAAGCAAAAGCTAGGGTTGAAACTGAAGAAAATGGAATACATTTTATATAGAAATTTCTATGTCAGTCCTTTTCCTCTTATCTCCCTCTCGGATTCTCCTCGGATTCTCCGCTTGATCAATATTTTCTCTTCTTGGAATACCTTGTAATTTTTTCCACATAATGTTCATAATTTAGACATATTTCTATAACTTTATTTTTAGATATTTGAATTACTTTTAGCTGTCCCCGCACCTATATCCGTACCTGGACCTGTATCCCGAATCTTAAAATTTACATCATGAAGGAGCCGACCTCTAGATCCACACCCGAGTCCGAGCAACTTAGAGTTTCATTCATCTGTCCCTGCTGTGAAATCTTCCTCCCTACTCTCTCTGTCTCTATCAATCTCTCTCTTTCTCTTCGTTGTGTTTGTCAATTTTCCTCCATTTTTAACGTGACTGTCTTTTATTTGGATGGCAGCTCTATATACTGAAAATTAAGTATGTAGATTATGAAATGATATCAATGACAATCACAAAGGTTATTAAAGCTCAAGTGGAAGGCTTGGGAACCAGCTCAGATAGCTTTGCCAACATTGCTGATTGCCTAAGCTTGAACTCAAACCAAGAGCTCTTGATTGAGCTCGTGGCCCTTGAAAAATTGAAAGAGAATGCTGAACAAGCTGAAAAGAGTGAAGAAGTTGAATATATTGAGCAAATGATAACTCTTGTTTCTCATATGCACGATTGCTTTGTTACCACAAAACAGTCCCAGAGCTGTACCGCTGTGCCAATACCTCCTGATTTTTGCTGTCCTCTTTCACTTGAATTGATGACTGACCCTGTAATTGTCGCTTCTGGTCAAACCTATGAGAGGGCTTTTATTAGGAGATGGATTGATCTTGGCCTCACTGTTTGCCCCAAGACACGGCAAACTCTGGGACATACAAATCTCATTCCTAATTACACTGTTAAGGCACTTATCGCAAACTGGTGCGAAATAAACGATGTAAAGCTGCCTGATCCCATGAAGTTTTTGAGCTTGAACCAGCCATCTTTGTCACCAGACTCCACGCAATCTTCAGGTTCTCCAAGAAAGAGTTTGATTTCATCAACTGTAAGCCAAAGAGAAGAATCATCTCCATCTCATCCCCGCTCCTCTTCAGAGGAATCTTTACCTGGAGTTGGTGGTAATGTTCTTGCTTTTGATGTTGAAAGGATTCGTATTAAGAGTGAAGACCGGATGGCCCACTCCGGAGAGATAAGTTCACATGGTCATAGTACATTAGTAGCTGATGACCAGCTCCCTCTTGGTCATAATCGAACAACCTCGGCACCCAGCACGCTTTCTAATTCAAACTTTTCCCCTATAATTCCTGGTGATGGAAACAAGTTGTCAGAAGATGCTTCTGTTGCTTCAGGGGATGTTGGATCCAAGCCTGCTGCTTCTGTCCTTCCAAAGGAGCCAGAATTTCCATATACACCAGAGATGAGACCTCGTAATCAACTGATCTGGCGCAGACCAACCGAGAGGTTTCCAAGAATAGTTTCTTCTGCTACAGTTGAAAGAAGGGCTGATCTTTCAGAAGTTGAGGAGCAAGTAAAAAAGTTGATTGAGGAGTTGAAGAGCACTTCCCTTGACATGCAGAGAAATGCTACAGCTGAACTCCGGTTACTTGCCAAGCATAATATGGATAACCGTATGGTAATTGCAAATTGTGGCGCTATCAGCTTGTTGGTTAGCCTACTTCACTCAAAAGACATGAAAGTACAGGAAGATGCTGTTACTGCACTTCTCAACTTGTCAATTAATGACAACAACAAGTGTGCCATTGCAAATGCTGATGCAATCGAACCTCTGATTCATGTCCTCCAGACAGGGAGCGCCGAGGCGAAAGAAAATTCTGCCGCTACTCTTTTTAGCCTTTCCGTGATGGAGGAAAACAAGATGAAGATTGGGAGGTCTGGAGCGATCAAACCTCTTGTTGATTTACTGGGAAATGGAACTCCAAGGGGCAAGAAAGATGCAGCGACAGCTTTATTTAACTTGTCAATACTTCATGAGAACAAGTCTCGTATAATACAGGCTGGTGCTGTAAAGTATCTCGTAGAGTTGATGGACCCTGCTACTGGGATGGTTGACAAGGCTGTTGCAGTTTTGTCCAACCTTGCTACCATCCCCGAGGGACGAGCAGAAATTGGTCAGGAAGGAGGGATTCCTCTTCTTGTTGAGGTTGTTGAGCTGGGCTCCGCAAGGGGTAAAGAGAATGCAGCAGCTGCTCTCTTGCAACTATGCACTAACAGTAGCAGATTCTGCAACATGGTTCTCCAGGAAGGAGCTGTACCTCCATTAGTGGCATTATCGCAGTCCGGCACCCCAAGAGCAAGGGAAAAGGTCTGATGCCAGAAACTTCATCCATTTTCTTGCTTTAATTTCTTTGCACTGATAGTGGAGTAATATTTTTGCATCATCAGGTTAAGTTATCCAGCAAATAACAAGTAACTCTATAGCAGAAGTAATATGATAACTTGGAAAATAGAGTAAGTAACCTGTTATAACATGTTAAATTATACTGGTATCAGTTAATCAACCCAATAATAACACCTTGAAATTGGAATATAAAGCAATAGAAGTGATAGCTGAATTAAAGATTAGGGTTGAAATGACAAGAACTTAACCATAAACTATATAAACCCTTGAAATCATAGTATTAATCACTAATCAAGGATAGAAGAAAGAAGGATTAAACTAAGTTTTGAATGCAATTAGTAAACCCCAAGTAAGCAATTAACTTGAAAACAAAGTTATTAACATTCAATAACAAAATATAATCAAGGGAGAAATGAAATGACTCATACAAGAATTAGTTTAACCTAAATTAATCCAAGAGTGGCATTGAAGAGAAATGAGATGATCCCTACACTTGCAATGAGTATCTGTGTTCTTTATCAAAAGCTAACTAGTGAAATAAACCCGAAATGTCACTATTTATTAACTAATTACAAAAATGACCAAAATAGTCCTTGACTAATTTACTACTCCATTTGGACTTTTAAGCACTCTAATGACTTAATATCCACTTGAAAGTTCCCCTTGCATTAAGTTCTAATACGTGCATTATCACTTTAGCCCTTTTTTATTTTGGGTATGTCTAAATATTGCTTTTGTGGCTACATGCAGGCTCAACAACTACTTAGTTACTTCCGAAATCAACGCCATGGTAATGCAGGAAGAGGTTGATTTATACATTGAACATTCAGGCACATACTTTTCTTTTATTTAACTGATGAAATGGTGTATGTAAATTTAATGTTATAAGTAATGTATGTGGAGATCAATGTTTCCCAGATTTGTGATATCTACAAAAGAAAATTAGTTGGCGGCGCAGATGATTTTACCTGAATAGCTTTGTATGTAAATGTGGAGAAAATTATAGACGAGCAAGAAGTTGCTGATTGCATGCAGCTTTGGTAATTTTACAGTGGTGAGATTGGTAGATGACAACTATTCTTTCTTTACTTGGAAATATAAGTGCACTGTACCAATATATTGTGCTCTCTTTAAATTTCAAAGATCTAGATACCACTGTTAGCTGCTCGCTCAACTTATTTTCCCATATTAGATGTTTGGATTTAGGGGCGGCTCAACACAGTTGAATCTTGCTGAGAGGCTTTACTTTTTGAGGAATTTATATAGAATACAACTCTTTGAAGACTTATTTATATTTTTTATAACTGCTTTTTGGCTTAGCTGATTTAGAGGACCTGATAAGCATTAAGTGCTGAAAACTACTTTAAGTGTTGAAGCTGATTTAAAAAATAAGTAGTTACGTGTTTGGATAAAAGTGATGAAATTAATAATAAGCAGTTGAAGAACGGGGTATACAAAGAGTTTTGTTCTAAAAAAAAGTATTTTAGGTTATAAGCTGAAATTTGATAAGTTGGGGGAGATCAACTTTTGGCTTATTTTTAGCTTATAAGCACTTAACTTATAATCGCTTCTAATTTTACCAAATGCATAAATATGTTAAAAAGTGCTTATAAGCCAAACACCCTCTTAGTACAACTTATTTTAAAATCAGCACTTTCTAATTAAATTATATTCAACTTTTAATTCCTGAAATCTTTCCTTGATATTCTCACTTAAAAATGTGTCTTTTTGATTTTGATGTATCTATCACTATCAATTTCCCTCAATCTCTCAGGGAAAAAAAAAAGATACTCCATGATCTCATAACACATATCCCTTTTCTGCGTGATTTCTCCATGATTCTCACGTATATTCCTTTTCTGTATCAAGATAATATATCTATATGGGTCGATTTTCATAGAGAACATACTGCTATGTCCAAGTTTTTCTGACAAGGTACTAGTTTATATTATATATACTATATATTATGTTATTATATATTTTTATCATACATGCTTTTTCAACCCCTTGCTTTGACTTGGTAAATTTCATCTGGATTCGCTCCAATTCCAAGAGATACCGCATTATCTGCATCACCAGTTCTAGGCGTATACTATGTTCCAGAGCCTTTAGTTTAGTTGCAGAGCTAGAAGCTACTATATATAGATAGTGCCCGATTTCTATATCCTGCCTGCGAATCGAAGCTCTTATCTCTCTAGCTCATGAATAAATCACCCGCCGGAAAGGAATAGCCGGAATAGAATGAAGGAATGATTCAATCTTCCATCATTTCAGAGCCGACGCCTCCCTTTCTGCCTTTCTATCTATACTTCCCATCCCAGCAAATTATGGAACAAGCAACGGCTTTCGCGCGAAAAAGTTTTTTTGCTGGGTCTCGCTTGCACATTTCTGGGTTTGACCTTTCGTCCCTTAGTCTCACTATGTTCAACTAAGATATACATGTACAATGTATTACTGTATATTTTCTTTGAGTTTTTTATACCTAAAACATATCCTTTTATATCTCTCTTGAGAGTCTCTTTCACCTAAAACGTATCCATCCGTACTAAGTTTTCTCCAACTTTTCCATCAAAGGATTCGAGTATATCCTGATGTCCCAAGGCATCTTCTCCATTTACTAAAAGTATATCCCATATATAAAAATATATATAAGTATACAATATATAGTATCACTTTACTTCATCTGATGTATACAATGAGGGGAAAAAAACTAAGGTATACTACTACTAAATACCATATAGAATATATGATATGCTATAAACCTATATGATATTGGTAGAAATATACGATGCAATATACCTTTTATTGTAGAATACCACTTTAGTTTATCAGATATATATCACTAATCAGTATGGTATACAATACATTAAATTATAATATAAACTTATACGACACTTGGTATATATAATATACAATAAATATATCTTTGTTACATGTTATTATGACCTATTTTGTTGTTTTTTTATGTTTTACTTTTTATTTAAAATTATTTCTCCAGCTACTAGAGAAAGGAGAATTTTATAAAGAATGGATTGTTGGTTGAGAATTTTTTGTATTATGTTTCTTTATTCATAGGAATTGTGATGGAGTATTTTTAGGCCTCATTTGTTTGCACTTAATGAAGGTCTGAATCTTAATAATTCATATCTCAGATATTTAGTGCGTTTGTTTTTAAAGTCTGAATCTTAATTATTCAGATCTTAATCATTAAGTGTATTTGTTTTTTAACTTCACAACCACTTAATGGGTCTAAATAGGTCTATATGATTAAGATCTATAACAGAGACTTAATATCATTAAGATGCTATCGCATAATCATTATTAATTGTCGCCACCGCTTACCATTATCAAATACCACATGCCTCCACCACCACCATCGCCGCCGCCACCACCACGCCACCACCACGCCACCATCATCCTCAATCATAGTCGCCGCCATTATCAACCATCACCGCAACTCCGACCACCATCATTCTTAGCTACAATCAACACTCATACACCTCAACTACCACGACTGACCACCTCATATTTTATACTTCAATACCATACAAGAGGGGGGAGGGGGAGGGGGGATGGGGTGAGTTATGTGGTACCCAATTTTCGCTTAACTTGATTATAGAAGGACCTGATTCTTCTATGTGTTCCAACTACTACTGTTTGCAGAATAATAAGAAAAGAAAATAAAGAACACATAGCTTTTTACGTGGAAAACACTTAGCTCAAAAGGTGAAAAAATTATGACCTACTTCTCAGTAGGATTTTTTCAAGCTTCCACTAAAATCATTGAGCCAAAAACTATATTTACAAAACCTCTTTTGTAAACAAAGGATTAGCTCTGATCCCGTTGTGACACACAGCCTCATCTGTTGCGATAACTTCAAGTTAAGTCTAACTTGAACACTCTAAGTACCTAATACAATTGCTTCTATAAAAGATGAAAGGTACAATATAAAATAACCTACTATAATTGAACTAGAATAAAAGATAGACACTTGGAACTGGTTCTTCTATTTGGTTCAAGTAGCTTCAGTATTGCACGCCTGAATCACACATAAATTGCTTGCCAAATTTCCTTACTGTTTTGCTCTCAATTTACATTTAGCTTCTTCTTATGTGCATTTTTTGTAAAAGAGAACAACACTGATATTTAAGGAGTTAGTAATTAAAGATTGACTAGGATACGGATGCTACTCTTAATGGTGGAAGAGTTCTAGTTGATCTCATACTCTAACTCTTATCATTTTCCTAAACCGTGTTCTCTTTGTGTAAGGAGTCTTTCTCCTTATCCCATATGCAATCTTTTAGATCATGATCAGGAGATATCTGTTCTGATAACTTAGGTTTATCTCCTTCACGTGCATCTCACATGTTTGGGTTGATCACAACTGTGCTTCACAAGATAGACCTGGTCCATGTCTGAGTTCTTTTGTCAGTCTTTAAAACTTCACATTTACTTGAGCCAACAAATTTTCCCTTTTTGATGATGACAAACTCTGTGCTTTTTACTCACTTAGACCCTGTAAGAGCTCAGCTTATTCATCAATACAAAGTTTAGAAATTTTACTTATCATCAAGGACCAGGTTAATTAGGTTATAAACATCACATATTTTGAATATGGAAAGTACAGTATCTCTTCCCCCTTTTTGGCATCATCGAAAAGTTGCATGAACGAAGTGTAAGTCCCATATATTAATAATTACTCATGGCCATTGGGGCAACTGCAAGTGCAATTATGGATCAATCATCAGTAATGAGGCAAACATATTTAAACTATCAAGGAAATATTAACAATCAACAAGAGAAAAAAATAGTAGATATCATTGATAGAGTATATGTTGCTACCACAATCCACAACCAGAAAGCAAAGCTATTAAAAAATATGAGCAAATAGAAAGAAAGGTACTAGACAAGTTCAGGAGACAAAAGCTAGAATTCCTAAGGCTTGGGGGAGCTAGAGGGTTGGTTTTGGGCTTGGAGAAGATTCGGCATATTGTGAAGAATCCCATCATTCTTCTCTTTTTCCATGGTAAGCTTAGTTCTAAGAGCATCCCTCTCAGATTCAACCTCTGCCAAGAGAGCCTTTAGCCTAGCTATCTCAATATCCTTGGCCTCACTTTCCTGAACAAGAGCCCTAACTTTACTGTTGATGGGTACTCAGACTTCTCCCAAACTTGGTTCTTTGTGCGGGTACCTCACACTTAGTTCCAACCATTTAAAAAAATACTTGATAGGGAGGGCTTTCCTCTGAAAGAGGCCATACGCGGTGTGAATTCGGATATAATCGAGCTCCAATATGGGTATCAGATACTGGATAGGCAACCAAAAAAAAGGTTGGATATATATGGAAGAGAATACAAAATGGAAAATAAAAAGATAAGATAAATGAAGTAAAGCTCACCAGAAATGAGATTGAAGGAGAAAAATTTAAGCTGAATCGGGAAGATTTAGCCGAGCCCCTTGATCATGCCCAACTATGCCTTATAAAAAGGACAATGCGGTCATTGCAAATATAATCCGATTTACAAGTCCGGAGTCGAATCCCACAGAGAACTAAGGTTTAGCTACAGTTGTTCACTATCACCAAGAAGACAAGCTTGAACAATTCCTAACTTATAGATATTTAGATTCTTGTGTTTAACTAATTAACTAACGAATTAAAATAGTAAATTAACAACTAACAATATCGAGGGTTAAAGAAAAGATTAAGGAGGTCTAGAGTTATGATTTCCCCTATTTTTGGAATCCTTCCCACTAAGTCTTCTATAATTTTGCCTAAGTATTCACTACCGATCATGAGCACTCTTATTACCGTAAATCTCTCCCGAGTAATTACGATAATTTACTAGATGCACTCTCCCGAGCTACACTAGTTGTCTTTTAATATAGCTCACTTTAGATCACACCCAAGGTTTCGTTATCCCTAATCCCCGCCTTTAAACCCTCGGTTATTGATCCCTCATATATTTTGGGAGTGGTGTTGTTTGACAATTACCTAAATATGTACTCTCTCCCGAGTTATGCATACTAAATAGGCACAGCTAATTGAGAGCTCTTCAACCAACCACAATATAAACGTAGTTGAACAAATAGAGAAAAGCTATGGCTCAATTATATAAAAACATAACAAGAATTTATCCTACAAAATATTTTATCAAAACTCTAGATAACAAATTAGCTATTCATAATGGTAGGTAAAACTACACTACTAAAAGTCATAACCAACAATGAAAAATAGGAAGAGGAAGGAAAAACTCGTAGAAGAATCCCCCGCCTTGCTCCTCGCGTGTTCTTTCCTCCAAGGGTGTTGTCTAACCCTAAAGTAGTGTCTCCGCCTCCTTAGGTGTAATTTATGTCCAAAATATATCCCCTCCTTTTCGAAATAGGTTAGGATCCCTCTTATATAAGTTGGAATAGTGTAGGGCCGAAATAACCTTGTTCCGGACGAAATAGGACTTCTTTTTTACGCCTGGAGCGGCGCGGCCGTGGCCAAAAGGCAGTAGACCCGCGGCCAGACAAGCTCTCTGATTTTCTGTCGCGGTCAGTTCCGCTGTCACGGTTTTGACCGCATTTTTCACCCTGTTATGTTTAGAATTTGAAAAAACTTAAAACATAAAAGTTGTAGTTCTTCGAGTTATCTTTCCAACAATATATTGTGGAGCTCAAATAAATTTCTGAGAAAAAAAGTTATGTCTATTTTACTAGACAGTGCGCAATATGTCTCCTCGAGTCTTCGGTCGTACTTAATTATCAAATTTGACTCCCGAATATGATCCCGGCTTAATTCCTTGGGCCTTTACTCATACTTCAAAGACCCCTCACAGTAAAAGGTGATGGTTTAATTAGGTTCGTTAGTGACTGAGCCACACCCGTTAGAGTGTGAAAAATGGTGGTTTAATTATGAGATCTTCGTTGCTCTGTGAAACCAGACTCACGCAGTCCACCCCACTCTAGGATTCTCGTTGCTATGTGAAACCAGCCTCACGCAGTCCACCCCACTCTAGGAGTCAAGAAGCTCATATTTTCATTTGGGTCACATGACTCAACTCCATGCTTGGATAGGGCAGGCCAGACATTAACAATTCGAAGCCCAGCCTTCAAGATCAACCTAACATTCCACCACATTGTTGCCCCTACTTAGGTTACAAGCCCACGTTACAAGGCTCGGCAATGGAAGATCTCATGTCATTCAACTATATAGTAACAAAAGTCAATCTTCAGAAACGATGTGGGAAATTTGAATTAGATATGTCATATGTTTTCTTTTGCAAACATATGAGATAACTATTGGAAGACAATGAGTGACTAGTACATATAAATACTTTGTTTCCTGCTGACTAAAACAACTTCTTTATCTTTAGATCTCCTTGTAATCATTTGTAGCACTCAATAATACACTTGTGTGGTTAATATGTAAGTGACATTCATTTCTTTTGGTTTTAGCTCTATGAGTGTTGGGCCATTATAAATTAAAAATTATGGTGTCCATGTCTATTATTTTTTAAATTTTAATAATTTTTATACATAAAGAGGCGAAATATTTTAATGAAATTGACGCTACACAATATTTATTAACTATAAACAAGAGGACAAAGAAACATAACGTTCTCTTTATTTGTGAAACATTTAGGCAATTACACTCTTGAGTTTAGTAAACTTCGCATGGTTGATAAACGTGAGCTCGAATTAGCACTAAAAATTCATGGACTTAAGATCACTCAAATCCTATTACAAATTGATTACTGTATATTATCTAATGGAAGAACTAATTATGGATCTCAATCACCTCAAATCAGCTCTAAGTCTCGACCAAACTGACTCAACATTTAGTTACAGTTGCCAATTGATATTTTAATTACGCACTACTAGAAAATAGCTGTTTTGCGACTGCCAAAACAGTCGCAATGCGGTCAGAAAATGCTAATTTCCGACTACATTCCGACCGAATTAGCGTAGTCGCAAAATGGCTGGTCTGAAAAGTTTAGCGACCGAATCGTTCGGTAATTTGCGACTACAGCGGTCGCAAATTAAAAAATAAAACGACTAATAAATGATGCTAACTGTCTGACTGTCGGGGTCTCAAACTTTCCGACTGACGCGGTCGCAAATAATTTAATTTAAATTTAAATTTTAAATTAACTTTCCCACTACTTCGGTCGCAAACGGTATATATAATTATAATAATAATTAATTTTATTTGATTTTCCCACTATTGTGGTCGAAAAATCTAATTTAAAATTATTTATTTATTTATTGTTCTGACTACCGTTGTTGCAAAATTAAATTTTAAACTATTTAAACAAATTAAAAGGCCAAAAAAAAAAAAATAACGTTCCCTTTATTTCTGAAACAATTTAGGCAATTACACTCTTGAGTTTAGTCAACTTCACATGTTTGATAAACCTGAGCTCGAAATAGCACTTAAAAAATCATGGACTTAAGATCACTCAAATCCTATTACAAATTGATTATTGTATATCATCTAATGGAAGAACTAATTATGGAACGTATTTTCTTCATAATAATAAGTTTCATGCCTTCACTAGATGAGCCAAAGCTGTCATGGCATGTGATTGGCCTG
This sequence comes from Nicotiana noctiflora, assembly GCA_032618575.1. NCBI lineage: Eukaryota > Viridiplantae > Streptophyta > Magnoliopsida > Solanales > Solanaceae > Nicotiana > Nicotiana noctiflora. The sequence goes on along the minus strand of JASVEL010003745.1, from coordinate 72,400 downwards.
AAATTATTCCTGTAGTTGAAGGATTTTGTCCCAAAACAATACAATAACCATCGTCATAATTCTCCATTCCTTGTGCCATTAGCTGCCATACTAAGCTTCCTGCCATGGTTCCCCCTTCTTTCGCCAAATTATAGATATTTTTATATACATTACTCATGAATGTATCTCTTGAACTAAGATTGTATCCTTGACCTCTACTAGACTTGCCAAATTCAGCTAGCACTAGAGGTTTCTTCAATATAGTTCTTGCATCTTCCCAATGGCTTGTTATCCATCTTTGCATCCATACTAATTGTGCATCATCGCTTTGTCCCGATACCCTGTAAATATAAGAAGTTTAAGTCTTTACTGCATTGATTATGTAAATAATATTTGCACATCAGATCATTCATAAGGTGTGTTACAATAAAAATACGAATTTGTGAGTAAAGCAAAGATGTTAATATACCATTGGTCAGTGTACGCATGGATAGTGGCAAAATCTATCTCATTGATAAGATGGTTACTGATGAAATCTGTTCCCACTTGATAACCAGGATTAACTTCCTTCCTTTCGGGAACTGAATCACCATAAAATCCCTCCATTCCTATCTCTAGCAAGTGTTTGTTGTCTAATGACTTCACAAAACTTGCCATTTCTTGAACCCAAGCCTGGAATAATATTAGTAAGAAACCAAAAATTTACAGTTAAAAGTCAGCCATTGATATTTCAAAATTTTAATTAGTTGGAAATGAGTTAAAAAGCATTAGCTTACATTAAGAGTTTTTCCAGAATAGTCAGCTTGATCACGTGGCTCATTAATGAGTTCCCATGCCATAATTGTTGGATCGTCTCTATAAGAAACTTTAGTAATGGTATTGTATCTTGTAACAATTTTCTGTAGCGATTCACAAGAACATAGATTTGTTAACCACCATATACCATGTTTCTTAGTTTTACTAAATAATAAAATATATTATGTAGGTCAAAGAATTAGATTGTAATAATATCAAATAATTGATGTTTAGGTTAAAAAAGGGGTCATATGTTGTTATCAATATACCTTAATGTGGTTCTTGTAATAATCTTTGAGTATAGGATGAGTATAGAAATCATCGTCGCCATTGATCTGAGCCCCTGTATTCCGCGCCCATTGAACATATTGAGCCTTTCCTCCAAAGTCATTCCAGTTATTTACAAAGCTCAAGATTAAGCGAACACCATATTTCTTAGCTTCCGAGATCACAAAGTCCAAACCCTATTTTCGTAAAAACACAATAATAACCCTAAAATTAGACACCATTAAAATAAGTATCTAACTATTGATACATTTCATGCATAAATATCTAGTCAAGAAAATTAACGTATATACCCAATATAGTGGGAAGGATTTGTATGTTATCAATACAATTTAATTAGCTAGTTATAGTAGGTGATTACTTTATTTTCCAGACCAACATATTAGACTTGATATGTAGAAGTATCTATCGTTTTAAACCAACTAAACACGATAATATAGAAATTCTGTAGCGCAAAACATACAACTTTACCTCAAAAACACGTTCATCGTAAACTCCAGGCGATATTTGTAATGCTCTATCACCTCCATCACTAAAAGCCCACGTACGACAAACAGAAAGACCAACAGCAGATGCATCTTTAAGAACCTCAGTGACTTTGTACCTCTCACTAGGTTCAGCAGCAACATGCATTAACCAATAGGAGTTGAAACCATTAAATAAAAAAGGGGATCCATTAAGTTCAAAATGAGCACCATTCACTGCTATGAACCCCGCATTAGTATTTCTTGGAACCCTAGCTTCACATGCAAGAGTTAGGAACAAGATCAGCAAGAGCCCAGAAATACAGCTTGTTCTTCTAAAAGACATTTTGGAGTTTAATTTTCTTTAGTGAATAGAAGAGATGTGATAGGCTAGAGGTCACCTATCGTAGGCTTTTATACTTAGTTGAAGATGAGAAAATTTACTAAAAATAGCAAAACTTGAGGAACCAAGAAAACTTTCCTAGTGAATGAAAACTGAAATTTGGTAAGTTTACTTGAAGATATTTATTTTCAAAAAGCATCATGGGACGTTGATAGAATTAAGAGGAAGACAGTTAATTGGTTATAGCAGAAAGATCTGCTGAAAGAATTAGAAAGACAAACCACATGGAGAAAACAATAAATGAAAATTAAAAGGTGAAAAGTTGGTGTAATATAGTGATGTAGTTGGGTTTTAATGTTTGACCAGATAGATTATTTGATGATGCAATATACGAAAACGTGTACTTCAGTAATTGCATGCAGTTAAGAAAAGTTAGTTAAATTTGGCACTAGCACATTGAGTTGTTTTAATTGGATAAGAAGAATTCCAAGTTGGGAATTCTTGTTATCAGCTCCTCCCATCCCAGGAAAATAGAATTTTCTAGACGTTCCTAGCTCCAAATAGCTAAATTTAGGAAATAGGGTAAATGCAATGGTGGGAGATTAGCTGTTGGGTGGAGTGGTGGAGGCAGGATTTTCGGGAATTCAAACAAAAATTAAATATATGAAGAAGTCAAAAGCAACCAACATCTTATATACAAGCATACAACTAATATTGGCCATTAAATCCTTGTGGCTCGGTCTTTCTCCGGATCCCGCGAATAGCGAGAGCTTAATGCACCAAGCTGCCCTTCCTAAGTTTTCAACGAAATGGGTTCTAATTAATCTATGTCGCTCCCTATTTCTGTACATCTCTGTTTTAAAAGGAAGAATTGGGACTCGCCCCTGGGCGGAGCACTCATAAAATGCCACTAGGCTTATATGTGGGGCTTAGTTCCGTGAGGCTTATGCCTCATTCGTCGGGGCTTACGCCCCCGACATGCCCAACGCCCAGCGTACTGGGCTTGCCTAATAGAACTTTGCAATTAAGTGTAACTAACCTTGTAAATGCACAAATTTTCTTAATAAATCGTTGGCTATTCAAAACTACTTTTTATTAATCATAAATCGTTAAGTTGAGAGTATTTTATGTCACAATTAAAATAAAATTATTGATGTTATCCACTATGACTGCTATGATGGTAAATTTTAAATAACTCTTTCATTTAAAAAATATTTATTCATTAACTTTTGTTTTTTTTTATTATATAATTTTTTTATTTTTTTAGCAAATATACCCCTAGGCATGACGCCTAGTGGCTACTATATAAATATAATCTCAAATATGGTCCAATATACAAAATGATCGACATACCATCTAACATGAATACTACTACTAAGTACTACTACTAATAGAAATGAATCTATCAAACTATCTATTACTGCATCTAAAGAATCAAAAGTCCATCTCCTGTTTGTGTATGTGAATTTAATTGGCAATGGCAAATACCAAGCAGCACCTATACATCTCACCAGGCACCAAAGTATGCATTCCAAAAGCCAACTTGAATACCAATTCATAACACCAACAGTTTGAACTTCTCAAAGCTATTAAGATCCATAACTTTATCATAACAATTACCATATTTATTGCACTATCATGTCTAGATTGTGTGTGAAACCACACTAATACCACTGAATCACGACAGTACAACACATATATTTTTCTAGACCAAAAGTGTTGCCATAACTGCTGCATAACAGAATATGAACTCCAATGAACAGATGCAGCTTCTAATGTATGTAGCAATATCCCAAGTGATGTTCTTGATGTCTTGATTAACCATATTACTACCATATGTATAACAGTTCTGCTCCAAGATAACATGTAAGCTAACAAAATAGTCGTCGAGCAGTGATCAATGATGTTATTCTCATTCTGCAAATCACCTTTTTGGATCAAACCAACGTAAAGACTCCTCTGCATTATCATTCCTGTCATGACCAATCCTTTCGTAGCAATTGATTCTATACAGAGACACCAGCTAGCATTTGACCTTATATCCACAACTATCTTAACCTTCAAATCAGACTTTCTGAACCTTGATAAACAACTCCCAGGTTGAGCATAAGAATATGCTAATACCACTGAGTAAGCATTCATCAAAATCCAGTAAAAGGTGATAAGGTAAGGTAAATATCTATAGAAGTAGTTCATTAGTCCGGTGGTTTTCTCTTAGCTATAGTAATCCTCAGGTTAGGGATCTGAGCTTTGTCCATATTGATTAACACCTTTCCTTCCTTTGGTAACTCATGAAATGATTCAAATGTGACTGTACCTGCAAAAGAAAAAAACATGGTTAGCTAAAAAATCCGCAATTGAGTTGCCTTCCCTAAGAACATGCTGAAAGAGCACATTGAATGTACTCTTTATCTCCTTGATCTTCTTCACCTCTACTCCTATACACCATGGTGTCTCCCATTCATCATCTATGATCTTTCTCATCACCAAGGAATCAGTCTCCATTATCAAAGGATGCAACTGTCTTTCCACACAGTAATTTAGTCCTTCTATGATTGCTTTTGCTTCAGCTATAATATTTGTTGCCATCCCTATTTCCTTTGCCTTAGCATACACAAAGTTTCCTTCATAATTTCTCACACAAAATCCATAAGAACTAGGACCTGGATTACATCTGGATGCACCATCAGTATTACATTTGTACCACCCTACATATGGGAACTGCCACGTTACCTTTTTAGTGACTACAACTGGTTTGTAGTTCTCAAAGAAACTGATCATATGAGACCACAACAAAGGAATGTTAGTTAGCCAAGGATATATCACTTTTGCTAGATAGTACAGAGTTTTATTCACTTCATGAATCACCTTACTACAAGATATAGCTCCACCATATTTCATTGTATTCCTCCTTTTCCAAAGTTCCCATAAAATGACAGCTGGAGCAGCTTGATACAATGGTTTAAGTTTTGGACAACATTTAGCACTCCACTATTCTCTTACCACATGATGCATTTGTATCAAATTGATTCCCAATCCTGCAGCTTGTATAAATGTTTTCCACACCTTCTTTGCAGTGTCACTTGTTAAAAATACATGCTGCAAAGTCTCCTCTTTTGGTGAACTACAACACCAACATCTGGACACTATCATTTGTCCCCCTCTTCTCCATATATCATCAGTAGGAACTTTACCCCTCCAAACTCTCCACATAAAGAAGGAAATTTTAAATGGCAAACCTTTAGTCCATATCTTGCTAAACTCAGGATTGCTTGGCTCTCTATGTCTCAGAATTCTCCAAGCACTGCTTACTGTAAACTTTCCTGATGGATTAGGCATCCACCTTGGTTTATCCCAGCATGCATAATCTGTTGCATAGTGAACTTCTTCCCTAATATGATCTGCAATGTCTGGAGGAAATGTTTGATCTAGGAGGTGATCATTCCAGTGCTCCTCCTCTCTCAACTCAGCAACTTCCTGCAGTTGTTCATTAATGTGAAACTCTGGAGGTATGACATGGTATAAAGCTCCCAATCCTGTTCAATTTTTATGCCACACATTAGTCGACCCTCTATTCATCTCCCACAATATCTCATGTTCAACTTCCTCTCTTGCCTCTAACATTTTTCTCCATACATGTGATCCCCCTCTAAATTGAACTACAGTAGGTATTTCCTTTTTACAGTATTTGTTCCACGTGAAATTAGCCCATAGAGTCTTGGTAGTTCTGAACCTCCACCACAACTTAGCAAATAAAGCTTTAGAAACATCAATTAAAGATCTAAAACCTACTCCTCCCTCCTCTTTAGGCAGATATAGGTTCTGCCACTTTGTCCAGTGTCTACTCCTTCCCTCTTCCTTATTACTCCAGAAGAATCTTGCAAAGGTCTTATGCAGATGTTCCAATACATTTTTAGGTGGATCTAGCACTGAAAGAATATGAGTAGGCATACTTTACAATACTTAGTATTAGTTATTAACTATTTACAAATAATTAGTTATCATGGTATTGTATGGTGAAGTATGTGTCACTTTATTAACTTATTGAAATAAAAATAAATGATGCTATAGGAAATTATATTTAAATTGTGAATAATATTATTATATAAATTCTCTTTCAAATATAAAGCATATTAAATAAAGGGAGTATTTTATAAAAAATATCAAACTATAATCGAAATTCTTTCAAGATTCATTACTCCTTAAGAGATACATATAAAATTTTGTATCGAACACATTAGTTTTGATGTTTGAGTTGTAACGATGTTGCAACTAATCTACATATTATGATATATATATGTCATACTTTTCGTATTATTCATGGTTGAATTATAATTTATAAATACTTTAAATATATAATTTACTATAATTTTGTGATTCTAATGTATTTATAATTATTTTTTATTTTATACTATCTTAAAATTAGTAAAATTTGAAGATCCGTGAGACTTACGCCCCATGTCTCAAGTCTAACGTCTCGCCTCATTGGAGGTAAAACACCTCGACTCACGCCCCCGCCTTTTAAAATATTGTTGTACATACATAATTTTTAAATTTTTAAAAAATAAATATTAATTTTTTCTTTTAAAAATATAGACATTAATTGTAAAAATAAAATAAGCTATACCTAGGTACTCAAGCAACATAATACTTTTTGTTAAAAATAGTTATGATTGAGTACCTGACACTGTCAAGAACAACAGATATATTCCATAAGATAATACAAATTTTAATCAATTAGAAACTTTACCAATTATAAATTTGAATTTATAATTAACCAACTCATGAATAATCTAAATTCTAGTTGTTTTACTTTTCCCTAAAATAAATATAGATAGATATGAAACGTGAAAATATTTCTCTGTAACTAATATCTATAATAAATAAATAAAAAGAATAAAAGTAGTCAATTAGAACTATTTGAACTATTCATTCTAATATATATAAAAATAGTAATTAAAAAGTCACCTTTTGAACGTAAATCAACAATTATTGTTGACCTTTCTTGAGAATTGAAAAACGCAATTACAACAGCAACAACTACCCAGTAAAATCCCATCAAGTGGGGTCTGCGGGAGAGTTTTTTCCAATTGAAGGACAATCGAAACGGGATCAATTTATTTAATTCAGAGTCGCCACTTGGGAAAATAATGGTGTCCCAAGTCACCGGTTTGATCCCGAACCGAGGAAATTTATGACTCCGTAATATAGTCTGCGAAACTAGAAACCTGGATAAGGAATTCTATTAACCCGGGAGAAGGTGTTAGGCACTCCCGGATTCCGTGGTTTTAGCACGGTCGCTCAACTGCAATTTTTACTTTTATCTGATTTCTCTATATATTTTAACCATGTGCTATTATGTTCCGCTTTTTGATTTTAGAAGAATTGCGACGTCACGAAAACACATTTCAAGTCACACCGCAACCGGTACGCCTATGACTTTAATGTATTTCAGTTGTGCCGAGAGTAAGATTTGGGTCACATAAATGCGCACCCGTAATTAGGAAAGTATGTTATTTACAAATCGTGCCTAAAGAGTCTATCGTCTTTATTAACTTTGGGAAAGACCGTGAAATTCGCTAAACGGTCTTCCCGAGTTTAAATTTGTACAATTAATTTGAGGGCCCCGCAAATATGTATTTAGTGTGACGAGGCTCATCTCACTTTTGTTAAAGGTCAAAACTAATATGACTATGTTTTATTTGATTAGTCTCTATTAATAAACAAAGGCCATTAGAAGGAAGAACTAATTATGGAACGTATTTTCTTCATAATAATAAGTTTCATGCCTTCACTAGATGAGCCAAAGCTGTCATGGCATGTGATTGGCCTGAAATTATTCCTGTAGTTGAAGGATTTTGTCCCAAAACAATACAATAACCATCGTCATAATTCTCCATTCCTTGTGCCATTAGCTGCCATACTAAGCTTCCTGCCATGGTTCCCCCTTCTTTCGCCAAATTATAGATATTTTTATATACATTACTCATGAATGTATCTCTTGAACTAAGATTGTATCCTTGACCTCTACTAGACTTGCCAAATTCAGCTAGCACTAGAGGTTTCTTCAATATAGTTCTTGCATCTTCCCAATGGCTTGTTATCCATCTTTGCATCCATACTAATTGTGCATCATCGCTTTGTCCCGATACCCTGTAAATATAAGAAGTTTAAGTCTTTACTGCATTGATTATGTAAATAATATTTGCACATCAGATCATTCATAAGGTGTGTTACAATAAAAATACGAATTTGTGAGTAAAGCAAAGATGTTAATATACCATTGGTCAGTGTACGCATGGATAGTGGCAAAATCTATCTCATTGATAAGATGGTTACTGATGAAATCTGTTCCCACTTGATAACCAGGATTAACTTCCTTCCTTTCGGGAACTGAATCACCATAAAATCCCTCCATTCCTATCTCTAGCAAGTGTTTGTTGTCTAATGACTTCACAAAACTTGCCATTTCTTGAACCCAAGCCTGGAATAATATTAGTAAGAAACCAAAAATTTACAGTTAAAAGTCAGCCATTGATATTTCAAAATTTTAATTAGTTGGAAATGAGTTAAAAAGCATTAGCTTACATTAAGAGTTTTTCCAGAATAGTCAGCTTGATCACGTGGCTCATTAATGAGTTCCCATGCCATAATTGTTGGATCGTCTCTATAAGAAACTTTAGTAATGGTATTGTATCTTGTAACAATTTTCTGTAGCGATTCACAAGAACATAGATTTGTTAACCACCATATACCATGTTTCTTAGTTTTACTAAATAATAAAATATATTATGTAGGTCAAAGAATTAGATTGTAATAATATCAAATAATTGATGTTTAGGTTAAAAAAGGGGTCATATGTTGTTATCAATATACCTTAATGTGGTTCTTGTAATAATCTTTGAGTATAGGATGAGTATAGAAATCATCGTCGCCATTGATCTGAGCCCCTGTATTCCGCGCCCATTGAACATATTGAGCCTTTCCTCCAAAGTCATTCCAGTTATTTACAAAGCTCAAGATTAAGCGAACACCATATTTCTTAGCTTCCGAGATCACAAAGTCCAAACCCTATTTTCGTAAAAACACAATAATAACCCTAAAATTAGACACCATTAAAATAAGTATCTAACTATTGATACATTTCATGCATAAATATCTAGTCAAGAAAATTAACGTATATACCCAATATAGTGGGAAGGATTTGTATGTTATCAATACAATTTAATTAGCTAGTTATAGTAGGTGATTACTTTATTTTCCAGACCAACATATTAGACTTGATATGTAGAAGTATCTATCGTTTTAAACCAACTAAACACGATAATATAGAAATTCTGTAGCGCAAAACATACAACTTTACCTCAAAAACACGTTCATCGTAAACTCCAGGCGATATTTGTAATGCTCTATCACCTCCATCACTAAAAGCCCACGTACGACAAACAGAAAGACCAACAGCAGATGCATCTTTAAGAACCTCAGTGACTTTGTACCTCTCACTAGGTTCAGCAGCAACATGCATTAACCAATAGGAGTTGAAACCATTAAATAAAAAAGGGGATCCATTAAGTTCAAAATGAGCACCATTCACTGCTATGAACCCCGCATTAGTATTTCTTGGAACCCTAGCTTCACATGCAAGAGTTAGGAACAAGATCAGCAAGAGCCCAGAAATACAGCTTGTTCTTCTAAAAGACATTTTGGAGTTTAATTTTCTTTAGTGAATAGAAGAGATGTGATAGGCTAGAGGTCACCTATCGTAGGCTTTTATACTTAGTTGAAGATGAGAAAATTTACTAAAAATAGCAAAACTTGAGGAACCAAGAAAACTTTCCTAGTGAATGAAAACTGAAATTTGGTAAGTTTACTTGAAGATATTTATTTTCAAAAAGCATCATGGGACGTTGATAGAATTAAGAGGAAGACAGTTAATTGGTTATAGCAGAAAGATCTGCTGAAAGAATTAGAAAGACAAACCACATGGAGAAAACAATAAATGAAAATTAAAAGGTGAAAAGTTGGTGTAATATAGTGATGTAGTTGGGTTTTAATGTTTGACCAGATAGATTATTTGATGATGCAATATACGAAAACGTGTACTTCAGTAATTGCATGCAGTTAAGAAAAGTTAGTTAAATTTGGCACTAGCACATTGAGTTGTTTTAATTGGATAAGAAGAATTCCAAGTTGGGAATTCTTGTTATCAGCTCCTCCCATCCCAGGAAAATAGAATTTTCTAGACGTTCCTAGCTCCAAATAGCTAAATTTAGGAAATAGGGTAAATGCAATGGTGGGAGATTAGCTGTTGGGTGGAGTGGTGGAGGCAGGATTTTCGGGAATTCAAACAAAAATTAAATATATGAAGAAGTCAAAAGCAACCAACATCTTATATACAAGCATACAACTAATATTGGCCATTAAATCCTTGTGGCTCGGTCTTTCTCCGGATCCCGCGAATAGCGAGAGCTTAATGCACCAAGCTGCCCTTCCTAAGTTTTCAACGAAATGGGTTCTAATTAATCTATGTCGCTCCCTATTTCTGTACATCTCTGTTTTAAAAGGAAGAATTGGGACTCGCCCCTGGGCGGAGCACTCATAAAATGCCACTAGGCTTATATGTGGGGCTTAGTTCCGTGAGGCTTATGCCTCATTCGTCGGGGCTTACGCCCCCGACATGCCCAACGCCCAGCGTACTGGGCTTGCCTAATAGAACTTTGCAATTAAGTGTAACTAACCTTGTAAATGCACAAATTTTCTTAATAAATCGTTGGCTATTCAAAACTACTTTTTATTAATCATAAATCGTTAAGTTGAGAGTATTTTATGTCACAATTAAAATAAAATTATTGATGTTATCCACTATGACTGCTATGATGGTAAATTTTAAATAACTCTTTCATTTAAAAAATATTTATTCATTAACTTTTGTTTTTTTTTATTATATAATTTTTTTATTTTTTTAGCAAATATACCCCTAGGCATGACGCCTAGTGGCTACTATATAAATATAATCTCAAATATGGTCCAATATACAAAATGATCGACATACCATCTAACATGAATACTACTACTAAGTACTACTACTAATAGAAATGAATCTATCAAACTATCTATTACTGCATCTAAAGAATCAAAAGTCCATCTCCTGTTTGTGTATGTGAATTCAATTGGCAATGGAAAATACCAAGCAACACATATACATCTCTCACCAGGCGCCAAAGTATGCATTCCAAAGGCCAACTTGAATACCAATTCATAACACCAACAGTTTGAACTTCTCAAAGCTATTAAGATCCATAACTTCCTCATAACACTTACCATATGTACTGCACTATCATGCCCAGTTTGAGTGTGAAACCACACTAATACCACTGAATCATGACAGTACAGCACAGATGTTTTCCTAGACCAAAACTGTTGCCATAACTGCTGCATAACATAATATGAACTCTAATGAACAGATGCAGCTTCTAATGTATGTAGCAATATCCCAAGTGATGTTCTTGATGTCTTGATTAACCATATTACTACCATATGTATAACAGTTCTGCTCCAAGATAACATGTAAGCTAACAAAATAGTCGTCGAGCAGTGATCAATGATGTTATTCTCATTCTGCAAATCACCTTTTTGGATCAAACCAACGTAAAGACTCCTCTGCATTATCATTCCTGTCATGACCAATCCTTTCGTAGCAATTGATTCTATACAGAGACACCAGCTAGCATTTGACCTTATATCCACAACTATCTTAACCTTCAAATCAGACTTTCTGAACCTTGATAAACAACTCCCAGGTTGAGCATAAGAATATGCTAATACCACTGAGTAACCATTCATCAAAATCCAGTAAAAGTTGATAAGGTAAGGTAAATATCTATAGAAGTAGTTCATTAGTCCGGTGGTTTTCTCTTAGCTATAGTAATCCTCAGGTTAGGGATCTGAGCTTTGTCCATATTGATTAACACCTTTCCTTCCTTTGGTAACTCATGAAATGATTCAAATGTGACTGTACCTGCAAAAGAAAAAAACATGGTTAGCTAAAAAATCCGCAATTGAGTTGCCTTCCCTAAGAACATGCTGAAAGAGCACATTGAATGTACTCTTTATCTCCTTGATCTTCTTCACCTCTAACCCTATACACCATGGTGTCTCCCATTCATCATCTATGATCTTTCTCATCACCAAGGAATCAGTCTCCATTATCAAAGGATGCAACTGTCTTTCCACACAGTAATTTAGTCCTTCTATGATTGCTTTTGCTTCAGCTATAATATTTGTTGCCATCCCTATTTCCTTTGCCTTAGCATACACAAAGTTTCCTTCATAATTTCTCACACAAAATCCATAAGAACTAGGACCTGGATTACATCTGGATGCACCATCAGTATTACATTTGTACCACCCTACATATGGGAACTGCCACGTTACCTTTTTAGTGACTACAACTGGTTTGTAGTTCTCAAAGAAACTGATCATATGAGACCACAACAAAGGAATGTTAGTTAGCCAAGGATATATCACTTTTGCTAGATAGTACAGAGTTTTATTCACTTCATGAATCACCTTACTACAAGATATAGCTCCACCATATTTCATTGTATTCCTCCTTTTCCAAAGTTCCCATAAAATGACAGCTGGAGCAGCTTGATACAATGGTTTAAGTTTTGGACAACATTTAGCACTCCACTATTCTCTTACCACATGATGCATTTGTATCAAATTGATTCCCAATCCTGCAGCTTGTATAAACACCTTCTTTGCAGTGTCACTTGTTAAAAATACATGCTGCAAAGTCTCCTCTTTTGGTGAACTACAACACCAACATCTGGACACTATCATTTGTCCCCCTCTTCTCCATATATCATCAGTAGGAACTTTACCCCTCCAAACTCTCCACATAAAGAAGGAAATTTTAAATGGCAAACCTTTAGTCCATATCTTGCTAAACTCAGGATTGCTTGGCTCTCTATGTCTCAGAATTCTCCAAGCACTGTTCACTGTAAACTTTCCTGATGGATTAGGCATCCACCTTGGTTTATCCCAGCATGCATAATCTGTTGCATAGTGAACTTCTTCCCTAATATGATCTGCAATGTCTGGAGGAAATGTTTGATCTAGGAGGTGATCATTCCAGTGCTCCTCCTCTCTCAACTCAGCAACTTCCTGCAGTTGTTCATTAATGTGAAACTCTGGAGGTATGACATGGTATAAAGCTCCCAATCCTGTTCAATTTTTATGCCACACATTAGTCGACCCTCTATTCATCTCCCACAATATCTCATGTTCAACTTCCTCTCTTGCCTCTAACATTTTTCTCCATACATGTGATCCCCCTCTAAATTGAACTACAGTAGGTATTTCCTTTTTACAGTATTTGTTCCACGTGAAATTAGCCCATAGAGTCTTGGTAGTTCTGAACCTCCACCACAACTTAGCAAATAAAGCTTTAGAAACATCAATTAAAGATCTAAAACCTACTCCTCCCTCCTCTTTAGGCAGATATAGGTTCTGCCACTTTGTCCAGTGTCTACTCCTTCCCTCTTCCTTATTACTCCAGAAGAATCTTGCAAAGGTCTTATGCAGATGTTCCAATACATTTTTAGGTGGATCTAGCACTGAAAGAATATGAGTAGGCATACTTTACAATACTTAGTATTAGTTATTAACTATTTACAAATAATTAGTTATCATGGTATTGTATGGTGAAGTATGTGTCACTTTATTAACTTATTGAAATAAAAATAAATGATGCTATAGGAAATTATATTTAAATTGTGAATAATATTATTATATAAATTCTCTTTCAAATATAAAGCATATTAAATAAAGGGAGTATTTTATAAAAAATATCAAACTATAATCGAAATTCTTTCAAGATTCATTACTCCTTAAGAGATACATATAAAATTTTGTATCGAACACATTAGTTTTGATGTTTGAGTTGTAACGATGTTGCAACTAATCTACATATTATGATATATATATGTCATACTTTTCGTATTATTCATGGTTGAATTATAATTTATAAATACTTTAAATATATAATTTACTATAATTTTGTGATTCTAATGTATTTATAATTATTTTTTATTTTATACTATCTTAAAATTAGTAAAATTTGAAGATCCGTGAGACTTACGCCCCATGTCTCAAGTCTAACGTCTCGCCTCATTGGAGGTAAAACACCTCGACTCACGCCCCCGCCTTTTAAAATATTGTTGTACATACATAATTTTTAAATTTTTAAAAAATAAATATTAATTTTTTCTTTTAAAAATATAGACATTAATTGTAAAAATAAAATAAGCTATACCTAGGTACTCAAGCAACATAATACTTTTTGTTAAAAATAGTTATGATTGAGTACCTGACACTGTCAAGAACAACAGATATATTCCATAAGATAATACAAATTTTAATCAATTAGAAACTTTACCAATTATAAATTTGAATTTATAATTAACCAACTCATGAATAATCTAAATTCTAGTTGTTTTACTTTTCCCTAAAATAAATATAGATAGATATGAAACGTGAAAATATTTCTCTGTAACTAATATCTATAATAAATAAATAAAAAGAATAAAAGTAGTCAATTAGAACTATTTGAACTATTCATTCTAATATATATAAAAATAGTAATTAAAAAGTCACCTTTTGAACGTAAATCAACAATTATTGTTGACCTTTCTTGAGAATTGAAAAACGCAATTACAACAGCAACAACTACCCAGTAAAATCCCATCAAGTGGGGTCTGGGGAGTTTTTTCCAATTGAAGGACAATCGAAACGGGATCAATTTATTTAATTCAGAGTCGCCACTTGGGAAAATAATGGTGTCCCAAGTCACCGGTTTGATCCCGAACCGAGGAAATTTATGACTCCGTAATATAGTCTGCGAAACTAGAAACCTGGATAAGGAATTCTATTAACCCGGGAGAAGGTGTTAGGCACTCCCGGATTCCGTGGTTTTAGCACGGTCGCTCAACTGCAATTTTTACTTTTATCTGATTTCTCTATATATTTTAACCATGTGCTATTATGTTCCGCTTTTTGATTTTAGAAGAATTGCGACGTCACGAAAACACATTTCAAGTCACACCGCAACCGGTACGCCTATGACTTTAATGTATTTCAGTTGTGCCGAGAGTAAGATTTGGGTCACATAAATGCGCACCCGTAATTAGGAAAGTATGTTATTTACAAATCGTGCCTAAAGAGTCTATCGTCTTTATTAACTTTGGGAAAGACCGTGAAATTCGCTAAACGGTCTTCCCGAGTTTAAATTTGTACAATTAATTTGAGGGCCCCGCAAATATGTATTTAGTGTGACGAGGCTCATCTCACTTTTGTTAAAGGTCAAAACTAATATGACTATGTTTTATTTGATTAGTCTCTATTAATAAACAAAGGCCATTAGAAGCCTATCATTCTAATTTGCAATGAAATAAGCCACAAAATCATATAAGAAACTACGCCGAGAATGAGGTCACTATTGGTAGATTGACAAAGGTAAATTAAATTATTTTTGGCAAATTGGGTGAGAAATACAGAGACCACTCAAAAGTCTAGCCTCTACCTATTACATCCATTTGTTGCAGCCATTAAACAACAAAGTTTGGTGAATGCCAATCCTATTAGTATTGGAGACACCAATTATGGTGTTTATACTCATCATCATGCTAAATTCTATGCGAGTTTCTCTTGCTAATTTCTAAAAAATTCCTCTTCACTTCTAATCATTTGATCAAAGCTAATGCATCTGCCAGAAGCCGTGTTTCTTATCTATTCAAGTACCAATACATGTGATGATGCTAATTTGCAAACATTCATAAGCATATTACTTTTTGTCTTCATTAACTATTAATAGTATCTATTTCGGATTCAATCTAAATGGAAACAATTGATTTAACACCTAAACCTATTTTTATTACTATGAAACTAGGTCAAAAATTTAACTCACAATAGAGCCAAACAAACGGCCAGAAGCTATCTAATTAACAGTGACATCAGCCTTTCCTATTGTTAATGACGAACAATCCCTTTATGAGCTACAAAATCTTGGTCTAATTGGATGTTCGGATACAACTAAATATACAATTGTCAAGTTTGAACAAATAAACCAAAAATCAACATGGTAAAACTTTAAAACAGGGAATCAATCTTCCATTTTAAACAGAGAATCAACTTCAATTTCCAGTCCAACAGTATTGACATTGACAGGAATGTGTACCTGGGTATTGAAGAGCAAAAGAAAAGGAGGTCAGTGATGAAGTGGCAAGCAATTCACAGCAACAGCAGTAGTGAACCAGCAACAACACACAACAGCAACAGTCAACAGATACCACACCCAGCAGTAGCCAAAATACGATCACAATAACAAAAACCATACCAGTGGTAGCCAAATACTCTACACACCAGTGGTAGCCAAAATACAATCACGGCAACAAAAACCACACCAGTGGTAGCCAAATACTCTACACACCAGTGGTAGCCAAACACAACCACAGCAGCAATAGATACAACACCAAACAGCAAACCAGGGCCAATGACAATAAACCAATACAAAAATCCAATCCAAGCTCAATGAAACAGTGAACCAGTGAAGAAGCACAATGTTTTCTTCCTTCTTTTCCCTTAAACTATCTCCCTCAAAGCTCTGTATGTATTGTTTTTATATGAAATCTGTGTCTGTTTTTTCTTTTTCCTGTTTTTCCTCTAAAAGTCTCCTGATATCAAACAATGTCCCCCCTTATATGCTTTCCAACCCTATACTTATAGCTTTTGAAATCCCTCCTGAATGAATGCCCCTCACTAAACTAATACCCCTGCCCATTCCTATCTCTGTTGAACCCATCCCTCTGTTTTTTACCACTACACTATGTCTAAGCATGGGTTCATTAATTAAAAATTAATAGCAGGGGACAACTGGTGGTGAACTCTGCTGTACAGCAGGTTCCACCAGCAGTCCTAATGCACTACCCTTCATCAATTACACCCTTTAATCCTATACTACCCACAACTATCCAATTCATCACTTAATTAAACAAACAGTTCCCAAAAGAAGAGGACTTGATTCAACAGTGCTTATAGCGTCCAAGTCTGCCCTAAAAATGCTAATAAACAAGGCCTATGAGACTAATCGACCACCTTGATTAGTCGATGACAAACACATAATTGATAACACATGAGCGACCTACAGTTCGATTCCATATACTTTAAGCAGAAACACAGAACCAATCAAATATGAATTGAATGCTTAACGATCTTAATCGAAACAAATAACTATTCTATAACAAGCACACTCGAACAAATAACAGAATACAAATCGACCCAATAAAAGGTCTTTGGAGATGAAGAACAAAACAGAAAACTAAAGAAGAAACAAAGGATAACAAATTCACCTCATTAACACACTAAAATATGAAGAGAGAAAAAAGAAATACCATGCGAGGAGCAAATCCGCATTTGAACGGACCTCGGACTCATCTTGGATTCAACTCGGACTTGGACTTTCGTTTTTGAGGCAAATGGACCTTAATTGAGATATTTTCAACAAAGAAAACATCCCAATTAAGGCATATTAGACCTCAATTAGGAAGACATCGGCATCTAGGGTTCATGGCCGAGATTTGGGGCTTTTACAATCCTGGTAAGATTCGAGCTAAACCAAGGCCGGTGGGGGTATGAGGGAGGTCATGGGAGGGTTTGGGGTGAGTTTGGGGTGGTTTGGCATGGGTTCGAGTTTGACTCGAATCTTCAAATGAAGATTCGAGGATTTTCGGAGTGATTCGAGGTAAATGAAGGATGGATTCGTAATGGGGAAGTCGAGGTGGTCCTACGGTGTTAATTTGGTTGGGATTGGCCTACCGGAACCGCCGTGAGGCGATTTCCGGCGGGCGGAGCACGGTGGTGGACGGCGAGGTTTAATTCATCTCTAAGAGAGACGAGGAGGGTAAGGGGGGTCCGGCTTGGGGGCTGGGTGAGCTTTTGGATTTATATACCAATGTGGGAAATAAATCCTGGCCGTTTGATCTGATGAGATCAACGGCCTGGATCGTTTCATTTATCCAAACGATACCGTTTGGTCGTTTATTGGAGCCGGGTTGTCTGTGGGTTGATTGGGTCGGGTTGCATAACGGGTTGGGGGATGAAGCATTGGCCGTTGGATCCACTGAATCGAACGGCCCAGATCAGTGCTTCTTGAACGGGTAGACAGGGGAGATCGTGGCCCTAGGATCAATTCGAAATGAACGGCCACGATCGAGGACGGGTTGGACTGGACCAGAGGTGATTCGCTTGGGCCTGGTTTTTGGACTAAGTTTTGGCCCAAATCTGATCTCCTTATTTCCTAAAACTACACTCCATGTTGCATTATATATACATATATCTATATATATATATATATATATATATATATATATATATATATATATATATATATATATATATATATATATATATATATAATCAAATCGACTTGTAGCACCTATAATTAATTTTTAGTAACAATTAACACAATTAACTACCAAATTGTACATTAAATGACAAGAACTACGAAAAAATCCCCCTTTTTATGACTTTTCATTTTCGCAAAATAAAACTTAACTATTTCTAAGTACGGAACTAACCCTGCAAATATAAATGCGACATATTTGGTATATGTATTTTGATTGTTAACTTAAGCAAACAGACACGGACCCACAAATGCAAGCGATAAGAAAAAGAACATGTGATCCCCAAACATTGCAAACAAACAAAAACTCTTTTATTTTTGATATTTTGGGAGTAATTCGTGTGAGGCAAAAATTACGTGCTCACACTCAGTAACAAGGATCTCGGGGAATTGAACTCGTAGTCCGTTCATCTCACTAACAAGGATCTCCGGGAATTGAACCCGCAGTCCACTCCGTATGAAGCATTTTTTGGAAAAGTTTGACCGAACCTTTGCTTCAGAAGGTCTCCTACATATCCCTGGCTAAAAGGGAATCGGGTCAATGTAGTTCGGGAAGTTTTGGTAGCTGGGACTACCATGACTGTTGCGATCTTGCTGTTACTGCTGTTACTGTTGTCGCCACTGCTTAACTGATCCCCTTATTACACCGTGCTAAACAAAAAAAATAAGAAGCTAGACTAAGTTACAGTACTACAAATTCTTATCTATCCTTTTTAACTTGATCTTGTCATGCTCCTTGCCATCCTGCTGGCTCTGATGTTTCCTCACATGCTTCTTCTCCTCTGACAATTGTTGTCTCGGCCTATCTTGATTGCCGACCTCCGACCATTGGTTCCTTCTTTGTGGTCTTCGAACTATTCTCCTTCGAAATCTGAATCTATCTTTTCTGATCCTTGTTGCCTTCCTTCTGCTTACGAACTTGGATTCATGCTGGGGATTTCCGTTGCACTCAACCGCTTTCCTCAACCAAATTCAAAAATAAATCGCCACTCCATTCTTCAGGCGGGCTCCCTGACTTCAACTATAACTTCAAAATAAAATCGCCACTCCATTCTTCAGGCGGGCTCCCTGACTTCAACTATAACTTCAAAATGAATCGCCACTCCATTCTTCAGGCGGGCTCCCTGACTTCAACTATAACTTCAAAATAAAATCGCCACTCCATTCTTCGGGCGGGCTCCCCGACTTCAACTACAACTTCAAAATAAATCGCCACTCCATTCTTCAGGCGGGCTCCCTGACTTCAACTATAACTTCAAAATAAAATCGCCACTCCATTCTTCGGGCGGGCTCCCCGACTTCAACTACAACTTCAAAATAAATCGCCACTCCATTCTCCAGGCGGGCTCCCCGACTTCAACTACAACTTCAAAATAAAATCGCCACTCCATTCTTCGGGCGGGCTCCCCGACTTCAACTACATCTTCAAAATTAAATCGCCACTCCATTCTCCGGGCGGGCTCCCGACTTCAACTACATCTTCAAAATTAAATCGCCACTCCATTCTCCGGGCGGGCTCCCCGACTTCAACTACAACTTCAAAACTAAATCGCCACTCCATTCTCCGGGCGGGCTCCCCGACTTCAACTACAACTTCAAAACTAAATCGCCACTCCATTCTCCAGGCGGGCTCCCTGACTTCAACTACAACTCACTAATTTCATCCTATCCTGATCACCTTCCTTTGCCTTTTGTACCATTTTCTTCTTCCTGCATTGCCTCTTGGGCCACCTTCTCTTCTGAATTATCTTGTCTTGGAATTGCCTTCCCCTTGAGCCGTGCTACTTTTCCTTTGGCTGCTGGAGATATCTTCGGAACTGCCTATTTACCTGCTAGTGATGATGCTGCTGGGGAAGTATTCTTTATTTCCTTCACCCCTCATTCTCTCTCGGACTCGCTGGGGGTTGAAATGTCATTAATTGTGGATTACCCCGGCGGGGGAACCCTTTTCCTCTTCCTTCTTCCCAGACCTCCTCTGGGACTATGCTTTGGCCTCCTTGAAAAGCTTATGGGATATAATGCTGCTGGGGGAATCTCAGAGTTAGTGTTTCATTTTCCAACGACTGCTGGGGATGATACCAGGCTCAAAGATCACCCCTCGTGTTTTCCGGCCTCTCTCAATACCATTCTGCTCGGAGCGGGCATTTCCCGAAATCTCGCGTTGTTTTCCATCCTTATCCACTGGGTGTTTTGCTTTCAAGAAAATTTTCGCAATCGGAGAAAATTTTCTGCCCCAGTTTGATGACCTTCTACGTGGCGTGCTTTTCTGCCGACGAACCCTATTTTCCTGCTTTAAATCAAAGAAAATTCGTTAGTTTCAAAACGCAGTGAGTGGTCGTGCCACTCTTGTTGGGGGCTATTTTCCTTTTCTCTTTCAGCTGCTTGGCCTCCCTCGAACTTTTGGGAGCGCCGTTGACACTTGCTGGGGATGATGCTCTTTCCACAGATGGTTTCTCATCTCTCCCTTTTATTCCAACCTTTGGTTTGATCCGACTCTTTTAGCCGGTGATCTGTTGTTCCAATCTTACTATCGGAATGACTTCTGCCTTATTGCCTCGTTCCACGCCTGTTCATTTTCGTTATACTGCTTTGGGAGACTTGGTAGTAAGCTTTGAAAAATCAATTTTCGAAAACGAAAGAAAAGAAAAAGAATGCTGACCGCAAATGACAAAAGAAAGGGAAAACTTTTCTGAACTCAAAAATAGGAAAAACTTATCTGAACGTGTGACTGATCCAATGGTTATGCCGCGCCTTTGAGATTAATCTACCCAGTCTATTCATGTCAATCACTTTCTGATGGCCGCGTTTTGCTAGAAGCACACGAATGTCCCAACCTCGTCTCATGCCGGCACCTTGCAAACCTCTCGCCTTGTCACCTCATAGTGCCCTTTGAAGGGTTTTCACTAATGAGATTCTCTCATTTCTCTCTATCTCCCGCCGCCTTAGGGTGCCCGTAAAGGTTTTCACCATAAGACTCTCTCATTTTATTTCTCTCAACTTTCTTCGCCTTAAGATGCCCGCGAGGGTTTTCACCGTTAAGGCTCTCTCGTTTTGCTTTCTTTCCAGACTGGGGTATCGCCCACGCGATTCCCTCTAAAGCATTATCCCTTTTCGGCTTGTGCATCCCGGATTCAATCGAGGATCGGAGTGTCGCTTTTGGTTTTTATTCGCATGACTTGGCACTTCTCAAATACTGATCGAGAGGTCTTTTTTGGTCATTTAATGTGGTTTTTGTGCGTGAGGCTAAAGAAAAGGGGTTTAACCTTAATGGTTAGCTCATTACAACTTTCGGAATCCACGCCATCTTTTCAAATGAAACAATGACTTCTGCCCCAGTTTTGTTGCTTGGGGAATCTTTGATTTTTATTTTATTATGACCGAGCCGTGTGGCGCCTACGTATCCTTCTTGAGGAATCAGGTCGAACGTAGTTCACTTTTTCTTGTGTATTTTTTTTGTTTCTTTTTCTATTTTGTTACACATCTTCCTTGGTGATTCCGAAAGAGGGTATATGAAAGAATTATTAAGGCTCAAAGGGGGAAACAAAGGTTAAAGTGTTTGAGTAGTAGAAAAATTGCCTCTGTCATTTCATTCTCCGAAAAATGCCAAAATACACACAAACGAAACCAATCGTTGACAAATACATTAAAGAATTACACATAATATCTCTTGACTGCATCGGAATTGATAGCCATATCAGTGCATCTTCCTTCAATATCAGTTAGACATAGCGCGCCGTTGGATAATACCCTAGTCACAACAAACGGTCCCTGCCAATTTGGAGCGAACTTGCCTTTCGCTTCGGCCTGATGTGGTAGAACTCTCTTCAACACATGTTGTCCCACTTCAAATTTCCTGGGACGTACCTTCTTGTTATATGCTCTTGCCATTCTCTTTTGATACAATTGGCCATGACATACTGCTGTCAATCTCTTTTCGTCGATCAAGCTCAATTGCTCTAATCGGGTTTTGACCCATTCATCATCGTCGATCTCAGCTTCAACGACAATTCGGAGGGATGGAATTTCAACTTCTGCGGGTATTACTGCTTCAGTCCCGTATACCAACAAGTAAGGAGTTGCACCTACCGAAGTCCGGACGGTAGTGCGATAACCCAACAGCGCGAATGGTAACTTTTCATGCCACTGCCTAGACCCTTCTACCATCTTCCTCAATATCTTCTTTATATTCTTGTTTGCTGCCTCAACCGCACCATTTGCTTTGGGACGATACGGTGTGGAATTTCGGTGTGTAATCTTGAACCGTTGGCAGACCTCCTTCATCAATCCGCTGTTAAGATTGGCACCGTTATCTGTGATGATTATCTTTGGAATTCCAAACCTGCAGGATGATGTGGGAATGTACGAAGTCTACCACCGCCTTCTTGGTTACCGATTTGAAGGTTTTAGCCTCCACCCACTTGGTAAAATAGTCGATCTTTACCAGAATGAACCTATGACCATTGGAAGCTGCGGGTTCTATAGGTCCAATAACATCCATACCCCATGCGACAAACGGCCATGGTGCTGACATTGTATGCAATTCAGTCGGCGGAGAATGAATCAAATCTCCGTGTATCTGACACTGATGGCATCTTCGCATGAAACTTATACAATCACGCTCCATAGTGAGCCGGTAATATCCTGCTCGAAGAATCTTCTTTGCCAATACATATCCGCTCATGTGTGGTCCACAAACTCCAGAGTGTATATCTGTCATCACTGTTGTGGCTTGACTCGCATCTATACATCTTAACAATCCCAAATCTGGGGTTCTTTTGTACGGTACCCCTCCACTAAGGAAAAATCCGTTCGCCAAACGCCGAATAGCCCTCTTTTGATCTCCAGTTGCCTGCTCTGAGTATATTCCTAACCCGAGGTACTCTTTGACATCATGAAACCATGGCTCGCCATCCATCTCTTCTTCTATCATATTACAATAAGCATGTTGATTCCGGACCTGGATATGTAACGGGTCGACACGAACCTTGTCCGGGTGATGCAGCATTGACGCTAAAGTAGCTAGAGCGTCGGCAACCTCATTATGCATCCTCGGGATGTGCCTGAATTCTACCGATCGAAAGCGCTTGGTCAGATCATGCAAACACTGACGATACGGGATAAGCTTTAAATCCCTAGTTTCCCATTCTCCCTGAATCTGATGTACCAGAAGGTCCGAGTCCCCCAAGACCAAGACGTCCTGTACATCCATGTCCACCGCTAATCGCAACCCCAAGATACATGCCTCGTACTCGGCCATATTATTGGTACAATGAAAACGCAGTTGGGCAGTAACAGGATAATGATGTCCTGTTTCAGATATGAGCACAGCCCCTACTCCGACTCCTTTTGCGTTCGCCGCTCCGTTGAAGAAAAGCTTCCACCCCGGATCCTCAGTTAGTTCTAACCCATCAATTTGCAATACTTCTTCGTCCGAAAAATACGTCCTCAAAGGTTCGTACCCGTCATCGACAGGATTCTCAGCTAAGTGATCGGCTAGGGCTTGAGCTTTCATAGCCGTCCTTGTCACATATATGATGTCGAACTCTGTAAGTAATATTTGCCATTTTGCCAACCTCCCTGTAGGCATAGGTTTCTGGAAAATATACTTCAACGATCCAAACGCGAAATGAGGTAAGTGGTGTAAGAAGACAAATAATGTTTCAACTTTTGGGCTACCCAAGTCAAAGCGCAACATGTCTTTTCTAGATGAGTGTACTTGACCTCGTGGACCGTGAATTTCTTACTGAGGTAGTAAATGGCCCGTTCCTTCCTGCCGGTAAGATCATGCTGCCCCAGTACGCAGCCGAACGAATTCTCCAAAACCGTCAGATAAAGAATCAGGGGTCTACCCGGTTCAGGCGGAACCAGTACGGGTGGGTTTGACAGATACCCTTTGATTTGGTCAAACGCTTCCGACATTCTGTCGTCCATTCTATCGCAGCGTCTTTCTTCAACAGACGGAACATGGGTTCACAGGTTGCTGTAAGCTGAGCAATAAACCTACTGATGTAATTTAACCTTCCCAACAGACTCATTACCTCTGTTTTATTCTTTGGCGGGGGTAGCTCTTGAATGGACTTGATTTTGGATGGGTCCAACTCGATGCCCCGTCGGCTGACGATGAATCCTAGCAACTTTCCTGATGGAACTCCGAATGCACATTTGGCTGGATTGAGCTTGATGTCGTATCTTCGAAGTCTTTGAAAGAACTTCCCGAGGTCGGCAACGTGGTCTTCTCGACGTCTAGATTTTATGATCACATCATCCACGTACACTTCAATTTCCTTGTGTATCATGTCATGGAATACCGTAGTCATTGCCCTCATGTATGTTGCCCCTGCGTTCTTCAAACCGAATGGCATCACCCGGTAGCAATAAGTCCCCCACGGTGTGATAAAAGCCGTCTTTTCTGCGTCCTCTTCATCCATCAAGATCTGATGATATCCCGCATAACAGTCCATAAAGGATCCGATTTCACGTCCAGCGCAATTATCAATCGGGATATGGATATTGGGAAGCGGGAAATTATCCTTAGGACTTGCCTTGTTGAGATTGTGGTAGTCCACGCATACTCTGATCTTTCCGTCTTTCTTCGGCACCGGTACTACGTTAGCCAACCATTCAGGGTATCGAGTGACGCGAATGACTTTCGCCTACAACTGCTTGGTTACTTCCTCTTTGATCTTTACACTCATCTCCGTCTTGAATTTTCGCAGTTTTTGCTTGACGGGAGGATACGCCGGATCAGTGGGTAATTTATGAACCACTAGATCAGTGCTGAGTCCTGGCATGTCGTCGTACGACCATGCGAAAATGTCTTTAAACTCCATGAGTGTTTTGATCAACTCTTCTCTCAGGTTGGGTTCAATATGGACACTTATTCTGGTTTCTCTGACGTCATCCGCGTTCCCCAGATTAACGGCCTCGGTATCATTTAAATTTGGTTTGGGTTTTTCCTCGAAGTGACTTAATTCTTCACCGATTTCTTCTACGGCTTCATCATCGCCGTACTCTGACTCACTCTCGTCACTTCTTATTTCATGTGTTATTATTTCCAAACCCGATTGACTTTCTAGGCTGGGTTGATTAATCTTTAAGCACGCCATATCATTAAGATCAGTTGAAGGAAGGCTGTTCAGAAAAGTAAAAAGAAGGAAAATAAACAAAATTAGACGCGAAGGGAACAAAGTTTCATTAATGGGAACAGTACAAGGAAAAACAAACTTGCAAACTCAAATCAAAATGAACTAAAACAAACGGATTTTACTCCGGGGACAACCCCCAACACAAAATTTCGAAAGAACACAATCCAAAACAAACTACCAAGACTCCTTCCGGACAGGGAGAGGAGTAGCCTTCCAATTATTCAGTTTTGCTTCCGGTCCCACAAACCGTATCTCGGCATGGCTGGATCCTTCACCATCCTCGAGCATACATACATCTGTGAATAGGTCCTCGAACTTTCTTAAGAACTCTTCATCTGGCCTAACCATAGGACTGGGAACCTTTGTCGTCGGATGTCCTCTTACTCCGGACCTGACAAAAGATCGGGAAAGGCGTGGAACAGGCTTCGGGAGCACCCATGTCTTCTGCTTGTTCTTTCTGGCTCGCTGGATGTCCTCTGATGTCGGCTTGAATCCCAAACCGAAGGTTCCCACGTTTTCGACCACGGATACCGGTTGTATGATTCCTTGCAGAGATGCACCTAGACCTTTGTCGGGTATGAAACCATGTCTCAACATTTCATGAGCCACCATGACGTCTGCAGTAATTATTCTGTCATTGGGAATGCATTCCCTTCTGGAACTCGGTTGGCGGATACCACATCGCAGATCTGGTATACCCACGGCCCAACATCTTCTTCTGTCTCAACAAAGGGGACGATGGTGCCTGGTTGTAGATCATTCTCTCCATGGACGACGATCTCCCGTTGGTCCCACTCAAACTTGACGAGTTGGTGTAGGCTGGATGGAACTGCTCTTGCGGCGTGGATCCACGGTCGCCCTATCGGAAGGTTATATGATACTACCATGTCCAGCACCTGGAATTCCATGGTGAACTCCACTGGTCCGATTGTCAAGATTAACACTATGTCCCCGACCGACGCCTTGCCTCCTCCATCAAACCCTCGAACGCATATGATGTTCTTGCGTATCCTGCCGATGTCCACTTTCAACTTGTCCAGTGTAGAGAGAGGACAGATGTTAGCATTGGATCCATTATCGACAAGGACTTTGGTAACCACCGAATCCTCACACTTTACCGTAAGATATAAAGCCTTGTTGTGCTCGGTGCCTTCCTCGGGCAACTCATCATCGGTGAAGGTGATCCGATTCGCTTCGAAGATCCTATTGGTGATCTTCTCCAAATGACTCACTGAGATTTTATCAGGTACGTGGGCCTCATTCAAAACTTTCATCAAAGCTTGCCGATGTTCTTCGGAATGTATCAGCAAGGATAGCAATGATATTTGCGCAGGCGTTTTCCTCAGCTGCTCTAAGACAGAATAGTCATGCAGCTTCATCTTTTTCATGAATTCTTCTGCCTCTTCGTCAGTTACCGGCTTTTTCAACGTTGCCGGAGTGATCTTCCTCAATTCCGCAGGGGCAAAACATCTCCCCGAGCGGGTCAAACCTTGCGTTTCGCAAACTTCCTCTTTCACTTCCTTTCCTTTGTAGGTTGTTGTAACTTGAGCATAATTCCATGGAATAGCTCTGCTATCAGTTATGGGCAACTGTATTGCTGGCTTGATGATGAAAGGATCCATTCGAACGCCTGCTACCGTCAAGACGGGCTTGGTTGCTGCCCCCGGTACAACTATTTTTGCTTCCCCCGGCCTCACCGGTACTCCGCTCACACTTCCCCTTCCTGCTTCCGACCCTCCTGGGTACGTCCTTCTTGCAAATGGATGACTCATCAAGGCTCGGCCCCTTTCTCATTCCTACCCCGCTAGACTTGATCATCATTACAGTCTGAGAGGTTTTCTCCTTTCCTTCTTCTACCCGTACCAACTCGATCATGTTGGTCTCACGATGAGTTGGAAGTGGATTTTGGTTGATGTTGGGCTCTGTTGGAGTCTGGACCTCAATCCTGCGAGTGTCGATGAGCTCCTGGATGGCTGTTTTCAACCTCCAACACTTTTCCGTGTCGTGTCCCGGACATCCCGAGCAGTATGCACAATTTACTGAATGGTCCAGATTCTTTGGAAGAGGGTTTGGTAGCTTAGCCTCGACCGGATTTAGCAACCCTACTTGCTTCAAACGGTGGAACAGACTGGTGTAAGACTCTCCCAAGGGAGTGAAAGTCTTTGGCCTTGGCGCCCTGTCGCCCTTGAATGCTTGGTTCGGGCGAAAGCCCGCACCCGTGGGATTTCTATAGGCTCTTGGGGGTGGGAAATTATTCTGTGGATTTGGCGCACGCCATGGTGCCTGGACGGGAGGTGCAGAATAGGACTGTGCGTGATGGACAGTAAAATGGGGATCAGGTGCTGGATAGTAATGTTGCGGGTGGTTATATGGATTGTGGAAGTAATTTTGGTGGTGAGGCTGGGGCGGGCTATATTGGGGTGCGGGGCCTCTGTTTCTGAACCATGTCCCGGACTCGACTGCCGCGACTTCCTCTTTCCTCTTTTTCCCAAGCACTCCTCCGGTACC
This sequence comes from Nicotiana noctiflora, assembly GCA_032618575.1. NCBI lineage: Eukaryota > Viridiplantae > Streptophyta > Magnoliopsida > Solanales > Solanaceae > Nicotiana > Nicotiana noctiflora. Next base: position 44,419 of record JASVEL010003745.1, on the reverse strand, counting down.
ATTTTGAATAGCTTGGGTGGTGGCTTTCAATGCTGAGTAGCTCATGATCTTGTTGGCTTTCAAGCCTTCCTCGATCATAGCCCCCATTTTTATCACCTCGGTGAATGACTTGCCCACGGACGTCACCAGATGTCCGAAATAGGTTGGCTCTAGTGTCTGCAAGAAGTAATCCACCATCTCGCTCTCTCTCATAGGCGGATCTACCCTTGATGCCTGTTCCCTCCAGCGGAAACCGAATTCTCTGAAACTTTCAGCGGGTTTCTTCTCTAATTTTAGCAATGATAAGCGGTCGGGGATTATTTCAAGATTGTACTGGAACTGACCGATAAAAGCTTGAGCCAAATCATCCCACGTAAACCATCTGCTGGGGTCCTGTCTAGTGTACCACTCCAGCGCAGATCCTCCCAGACTCTGACCGAAGTAAGCTATCAGAATCTCGTCCCGTCCTCCGGCTCCTCGCATTTTACTACAAAACCCTCGGAGGTGGGCTACGGGATCACCATGCCCCTCGTATAGGTCAAACTTGGGCATTTTGAACCCGGTCGGCAACTGGACATCTGGGAATGGACACAGATCCTTGTAAGCGACACTGACCTGGTTGCCCAAACCGTGCATGTTCCTGAAGGACTGCTCCAGGCTTTTAACTTTTCTAATAACTTCCTCGTGTTCCGAACTTTGGAAGTGCTTTTCCGGTTCTGCCGGATTATCCCAGTGAGGGGTGTGTGATTGCGGTTCAGGAGCCCTAAAAGTAGGCTCTGGAGGATAGTAAGAGTTGTCATGGATCTGAACATGCGGCTCGCCGGACGGCCTTTGTAGAGTAGCAGGTGGAGGTGTCACAAAAACAGGGGTGACTGGAGGAGGATTTGGTTTGGCTGGTGGAGTGTGGGTGGCATATGGGTTTTCCCCCTGAAAGTATGGATAGATCGGGGCGCTTGTCGAAGGATCGATGGGTGGATGTTCTGGAGCTGAGGCGAGAGTAGGGAGGTTTGGTGAGGATTGTCCCCTAGCCCAAGCTAGGTGCATCTCTGTTATCTGATGTCTCAACCGTTCTACCTCCTCTTTCATGATTTGCATCTCCGATTTCTCTTCCTCGAGACTTTTACCGGAACTAGACATGCTTGCTGTAATTGGCCCTTTAGATCTAGTACGGTAATGGTGGCTGGCCAGTATATTCTGTCAAACCAACTGCTAAACTTTTCTGGAAATGCAACAAACTTGTTAGTTTACCGAGTTTAACAGATATGTTATAGCACATTGGATGCAATGCACCTAACCAAATAACCTTTTCTACATGTACTCATAACATGCGTCATTCCGGCCTTTCTTTTCTTTTCTTCTTTTTCAACTATCCTTGAAAGCCTTATTGTTATTAACCTTCGTATTCTTTTCCTTTCTTTTTAGTGGTGGTCGAATCTTATGTGGATTGCCTACGTATCACGTCCCCACGTGAATCAGACCGAGCGTAGTTCTGGTAACAAGATTGTGGCAAAATTCAGTAACTTTTATATCAAATAAAACCTTAAAGTTACAAAACACGTCTTACAACAATCAGCAAAATAAAAGAAATGCTTGACTCGAGAATGTAAAATAAAAATGCCAACTAGCTTGACCCAATATTTCAAAAATACATTTTTAATCAAAAATCTAATGCTCTAAAATTCCTGGGGGCCCGCGAGGCATCATTCGGCCTTGCCGCGGGCCTGGGTGTGAGGTCCTTGTGTAGTCCCCTTAATTCTTCCATGATCCGATGAACATAGCCCATAACTGAAGCAAAAAGGTCGGTGCGGGGCATTTGTTCACAAGCTAGGCACTTCATGGTGACATAATGCCCGATTTCTCCAATTCTGTCCTTGATCATGTTCCTTTCTCCGAGTAGCCGTTCTATCTGCTGGTTTTTCGCCCCTAATCCTTGAGCATTGTTGGTGACTTGGTCTAAGAGCCTATCCACTTGTTCTTGCAATCGGGCCATCAAATCGTGGCAACGGTCGAGGTCTGCTCTGGCATCTCGGGCTTGCTTGAAAACCCGCTCCCCGAGGATAACATTTGCTTCCCTTAGACTAGTGATGATCTCAGTGTAATCTTCTTCCACCCGTTGTAGGTGAAGTGCATGTTGATGTGCCTCCTTTCTCCAGCTAGCACGGATCCTCATTGTTTGGGCTTTCGACTCTTCCAATTCTCTTTGGACATCGGCAACTTGGCTTCTCAAACCCTTTATCAATTTTTCGTCTGCTCGACTCCTCAACTGTCTGTCAACATCCCTTTTCATTTGCTGGATTTGAGCTCTCAAAAAGTCATTTTCTTGTGCCAACTTCTTTTTATCTCCTTCGTTGGCGGCGGCTTGCATATCCATTTCAAATTGGAGCTCCTGGGTCCGTTGCTCTATCCTGCTAATCTTTGTTCTATAAGCTTCTTCTCTGGCCAACCAGTCCCATTGTTCTTGTGACGCTCCAGCAAACTCCCCGAGGTGGGGCCTTTTTGTGGGCCTTTGATGCTCCAGATCTTTGCTATACCATGCAGGGTATTCCGACGATACTTCACCCCGGGCTCGATCTCGCACCCGAGTGTCTATCTTCAATGTTTGACATTCACTCCAAATCTTTCGGACCAACGCTTCCGGGAACTGTCCTCCTGGTCCAATTTCAACCACATGTGGGCTGAGGTCTTCTTCTTTTGGGATTATTTGGCATCGTCCCAACTGTCTCAATACTCGACCTGGTGCGTAAGGCTGGATGCTGTTGAGGCCCATTAGTAACAAATATGATTCCGTGGCCGATGCATATATGACTTCTTCCACGGGTAGCCGGCCAAATGTCCATTCTATCTTGCTGGCTGGAATCAAACACAAAAGTCGTATCCATCCGCTAATCCCATCTGGCAAATCATGTCCCTCGACCCTCGTAGGGAATTCTTCTATACAGGTTTTCTCCGATAAACTATACCTCATAAACTGCAAGCGACGACATAAGTGATCGATCATCCACATTTGGAGCAGTACATTGCAAGCTTCAAAGAAGACCCCTCCAGCTTTGCAGATAGTGAGTGCACGAGAGATATCTGATATTATCATGGGAGCCAAAGTACTATTGTTTTGTTTCATCAGAGTGCTGACGACCCCTGCCACTTGTATGTTGATATTCCCGTCTTTTCTAGGAAATATTAATGAACCCAAGAAAGCTATCATGAAGGCGATGCGTCTATGCTCCTCCCATTTTAACTGGTTTTGTCCACTGCAGATTTTGCTTTTGTGTTCGCTGAAACCTCTGTGATGACCATATTTATCATAGAGGAATGCTAAAGTGCAGAACCCTTCTGATAAGTCTGGGTTGTGTACAGTTCTGCGGATTTTCACAGTATCCAAAAACCTATGTACTGTCACGACCCTTGGCGCAATGAGATATTATTCCCTCATAGGGACTTTTGGTCTTCCGATATATCCGGCCAATTCTTCCAATGTTGGTGTGAGTTCAAAGTCTGAAAAGTGGAACACATTGTGTGCTGGATCCCAGAACGAGATCAAGGCTCGTATGATGTCTCCTCTCGGGGGAATATTTAGTAGCCCCACTAGATCTCCCAGGTACAGTTTAACTGTGTCTTGTCCTTGCTCGCCCAAGTCGCTCCACCATCTATGCAAACTTAAGGGGACCTTGTTTATGATAGCTTCGGTTGTATTCTGACTCGTGCTCATTCTGCACATTTATTAAGGTAATTTTTAGATGAAAGAGAAATCTTTATTTGACCCAAAACTATCTTTTTCTTTAAAAAAAACGAAACGGGCCACAGGAATTGACTGGTCAAAATATTAAGACTGATGAAAAGGTGGTCGTCGAAAACTTATTTTGAGATAAAGGGAAGTTGGACCCGTTAAAGGCTGCCTACGTATCTCACACCTGGTGAGAATCAAACCCGCGTAGTTCGGTCCGTCAAAACAACTATTTTAAAGAAAACACATTTTGTCAAGAAAACCATTTTGTTGGCAAAGTCAATCTTCTGCCGTTTTTTATCGGCAAACTAAATTTATTGACTTGTTGGTAAGACATATTTTTTGTATTTTCTGAAAAATATTTATTTCCCCGTACTATTTCCTTTTGTTTTTTCCCCATACTATTTCCTTTTGTTTTTCTTCCGTATTAAAAAGCCGGTCAGCATGCCAATCTAAATAAATGCTTACAACAAATATGATATAGCAAGATGGTCTTTTCATTTCGGGTTGCCTGTCCTAGACGGACCCAACCCCTGTGTTGAGTCCCCTAAGTCATATATGATGCAAATAAACGTCCTAAATCTAGGCTCGATATCCTGGTGTTTTCCAATGGTACTAGACCGTGTACCCGAGCAGACAACTCGGATTGAGGAGGGGGCTACGTACCGGGGACCCGCGGGATCGTCCGGCTTTGTAACTTATCCTGCCTCTTTTCTTATTTTTGGTATTGACACTAACGGAAAGGGGAGTCTCAACCAGTAAGCACATCCCCGGGGGTAAGAAGAGAAGGATTTTCGGCACAGTTTTATATACAGTTCACGCAATATCAAAGCGGTAAACATATAGCAGTTTGTATATACAGTGCAACTAGTATCAAAGCGGTAGACATGTAGCACATTAATTAAACATGTAGTAAAATCAGATATAGACAAAACAACAATTTAACTGAGCTCGAATTCTTAGACCCTGAACCGAAGTTCAGAGGTAATATCCCCAGCAGAGTCGCCAGAGCTGTCACACCTCCTTTTTACGCACCCGCGGGAGCGCGAGGGAGTTTTTCCAATTAAAGGACAATCGAAACGGGATCAATTTATTTAATTCAGAGTCGCCACTTGGGAAAATAATGGTGTCCCAAGTCACCGGTTTGATCCCGAACCGAGGAAATTTATGACTCCGTAATATAGTCTGCGAAACTAGAAACCTGGATAAGGAATTCTATTAACCCGGGAGAAGGTGTTAGGCACTCCCGGATTCCGTGGTTTTAGCACGGTCGCTCAACTGCAATTTTTACTTTTATCTGATTTCTCTATATATTTTAACCATGTGCTATTATGTTCCGCTTTTTGATTTTAGAAGAATTGCGACGTCACGAAAACACATTTCAAGTCACACCGCAACCGGTACGCCTATGACTTTAATGTATTTCAGTTGTGCCGAGAGTAAGATTTGGGTCACGTGAAATGCGCACCCGTAATTAGGAAAGTATGTTATTTACAAATCGTGCCTAAAGAGTCTATCGTCTTTATTAACTTTGGGAAAGACCGTGAAATTCGCTAAACGGTCTTCCCGAGTTTAAATTTGTACAATTAATTTGAGGGCCCCGCAAATATGTATTTAGTGTGACGAGGCTCATCTCACTTTTGTTAAAGGTCAAAACTAATATGACTATGTTTTATTTGATTAGTCTCTATTAATAAACAAAGGCCATTAGAAGCCTATCATTCTAATTTGCAATGAAATAAGCCACAAAATCATATAAGAAACTACGCCGAGAATGAGGTCACTATTGGTAGATTGACAAAGGTAAATTAAATTATTTTTGGCAAATTGGGTGAGAAATACAGAGACCACTCAAAAGTCTAGCCTCTACCTATTACATCCATTTGTTGCAGCCATTAAACAACAAAGTTTGGTGAATGCCAATCCTATTAGTATTGGAGACACCAATTATGGTGTTTATACTCATCATCATGCTAAATTCTATGCGAGTTTCTCTTGCTAATTTCTAAAAAATTCCTCTTCACTTCTAATCATTTGATCAAAGCTAATGCATCTGCCAGAAGCCGTGTTTCTTATCTATTCAAGTACCAATACATGTGATGATGCTAATTTGCAAACATTCATAAGCATATTACTTTTTGTCTTCATTAACTATTAATAGTATCTATTTCGGATTCAATCTAAATGGAAACAATTGATTTAACACCTAAACCTATTTTTATTACTATGAAACTAAGTCAAAAATTTAACTCACAATAGAGCCAAACAAACGGCCAGAAGCTATCTAATTAACAGTGACATCAGCCTTTCCTATTGTTAATGACGAACAATCCCTTTATGAGCTACAAAATCTTGGTCTAATTGGATGTTCGGATACAACTAAATATACAATTGTCAAGTTTGAACAAATAAACCAAAAATCAACATGGTAAAACTTTAAAACAGGGAATCAATCTTCCATTTTAAACAGAGAATCAACTTTAATTTCCAGTCCAACAGTATTGACATTGACAGGAATGTGTACCTGGGTATTGAAGAGCAAAAGAAAAAGGAGGTCAGTGATGAAGTGGCAAGCAATTCACAGCAACAGCAGTAGTGAACCAGCAACAACACACAACAGCAACAGTCAACAGATACCACACCCAGCAGTAGCCAAAATATGATCACAGCAACAAAAACCACACCAGTGGTAGCCAAATACTCTACACACCAGTGGTAGCCAAAATACAATCACGGCAACAAAAACCACACCAGTGGTAGCCAAATACTCTACACACCAGTGGTAGCCAAACACAACCACAACAGCAATAGATACAACACCAAACAGCAAACCAGGGCCAATGACAATAAACCAATACAAAAATCCAATCCAAGCTCAATGAAACAGTGAACCAGTGAAGAAGCACAATGTTTTCTTCCTTCTTTTCCCTTAAACTATCTCCCTCAAAGCTGTGTATGTATTGTTTTTATATGAAATCTGTGTCTGTTTTTTCTTTTTCCTGTTTTTCCTCTAAAGTCTCTCCTGATATCAAACAATGTCTCCCCCTTATATGCTTTCCAACCCTATACTTATAGCTTTTGAAATCCCTGCTGAATGAATGCCCCTCACTAAACTAATACCCCTGCCCATTCCTATCTCTGTTGAACCCATCCCTCTGTTTTTACCACTACACTATGTCTAAGCATGGGTTCATTAATTAAAAATTAATAGCAGGGGACAACTGGTGGTGAACTCTACTGTACAGCAGGTTCCACCAACAGTCCTAATGCACTACCCTTCATCAATTACACCCTTTAATCCTATACTACCCACAACTATCCAATTCATCACTTAATTAAACAAACAGTTCCCAAAAGAAGAGGACTTGATTCAACAGTGCTTATAGCGTCCAAGTATGCCCTAAAAATGCTAATAAACAAGGCCTATGAGACTAATCGACCACCTTGATTAGTCGATGACAAACACATAATTGATAACACATGAGCGACCTACAGTTCGATTCCATATACTTTAAGCAGAAACACAGAACCAATCAAATATGAATTGAATGCTTAACGATCTTAATCGAAACAAATAACTATTCTATAACAAGCACACTCGAACAAATAACAGAATACAAATCGACCCAATAAAAGGTCTTTGGAGATGAAGAACAAAACAGAAAACTAAAGAAGAAACAAAGGATAACAAATTCACCTCATTAACACACTAAAATATGAAGAGAGAAAAAAGAAATACCATGCGAGGAGCAAATCCGCATTTGAACGGACCTCGGACTCATCTTGGATTCAACTCGGACTTGGACTTTCGTTTTTGAGGCAAATGGACCTTAATTGAGATATTTTCAACAAAGAAAACATCCCAATTAAGGCATATTAGACCTCAATTAGGAAGACATCGGCATCTAGGGTTCATGGCCGAGATTTGGGGCTTTTACAATCCTGGTAAGATTCGAGCTAAACCAAGGCCGGTGGGGGTATGAGGGAGGTCATGGGAGGGTTTGGGGTGAGTTTGGGGTGGTTTGGCATGGGTTCGAGTTTGACTCGAATCTTCAAATGAAGATTCGAGGATTTCCGGAGTGATTCGAGGTAAATGAAGGATGGATTCGTAATGGGGAAGTCGAGGTGGTCCTACGGTGTTAATTTGGTTGGGATTGGCCTACCGGAACCGCCGTGAGGCGATTTCCGGCAGGCGGAGCACGGTGGTGGACGGCGAGGTTTAATTCGTCTCTAAGAGAGACGATGAGGGTAAGGGGGGGTCCGGCTTGGGGGCTGGGTGAGCTTTTGGATTTATATACCAATGTGGGAAATAAATCCTGGCCGTTTGATCTGATGAGATCAACGGCCTGGATCGTTTCATTTATCCAAACGATACCGTTTGGTCGTTTATTGGAGTCGGGTTGTCTGTGGGTTGATTGGGTCGGGTTGCATAACGGGTTGGGGGATGAAGCATTGGCCGTTGGATCCACTGAATCGAACGGCCCAGATCAATGCTTCTTGAACGGGTAGACAGGGGAGATCGTGGCCCTAGGATCAATTCGAAATGAACGGCCACGATCGAGGACGGGTTGGACTGGACCAGAGGTGATTCGCTTGGGCCTGGTTTTTGGACTAAGTTTTGGCCCAAATCTGATCTCCTTATTTCCTAAAACTACACTCCATGTTGCATTATATATACATATATCTATATATACATATATATATATATATATATATATATATATATATATATATATATATATAATCAAATCGACTTGTAGCACCTATAATTAATTTTTAGTAACAATTAACACAATTAACTACCAAATTGTACATTAAATGACAAGAACTACGAAAAAATACCCCCTTTTTTATGACTTTTCATTTTCGCAAAATAAAACTTAACTATTTCTAAGTACGGAACTAACCCTGCAAATATAAATGCGACATATTTGGTATATGTATTTTGATTGTTAACTTAAGCAAACAGACACGGACCCACAAATGCAAGCGATAAGAAAAAGAACATGTGATCCCCAAACATTGCAAACAAACAAAAACTCTTTTATTTTTGATATTTTGGGAGTAATTCGTGTGAGGCAAAAATCATGTGCTCGCAGCTGCCCCTCTTTGCGTGGAAACCCGAAGAGTTTTCGTGCAAAGATAAGTGAGCGGATACGAGCGATTTTTGCCCGTTTGAGCACTCCGTATGAAGTTTTGGTAGCTGGGACTACCATGACTTGTTGCGATCTTGCTTATTCATTAGCTATTGCTAGCATTACTGCTGTCGCCATTGCTTAACGATCCCCTTATTACACCGTGCTAAACAAAAAAATAAGAAGCTAGACTAAGTTACAGAGTACTACAAATTCTTATCTATCCTTTTTTAACTTGATCTTGTCATGCTCCTTGCCATCCTGCTGGCTATGATGTTTCTTCACATGCTTCTTCTCTTCTGACAATTGTTGTCTCGGCCTATCTTGATTGCCGGCCTCCGACCATTGGTTCCTTCTTTGTGGTCTTCGAACTATTCTCCTTCGAAATCCGAATCTATCTTTTCTGATCCTTGTTGCCTTCCTTCTGCTTACGAACTTGGATTCATGCGGGGGATTTTCTGGTACATTCAACCGCTTTCCTCAACCAAATTAAAAATAAATCTCCACTCCATTCTTCGGGCGGGCTCCACGACTTCAACCGCAACTTCAAAATAAAATCGTCACTCCAATCTTCGGGCGGGCTCCCCGACTTCAACTATAACTTCAAAATAAATCGCCACTCCATTCTCCGGGCGGGCTCCCCGACTTCAACTACAACTTCAAAACTAAATCGCCACTCCGTTCTCCAGGCGGGCTCCCTGACTTCTACTACTACTTCAAAATAAAATCGCCACTCCATTCTTCGGGCGGGCTCCCCTGACTTCAACTACAATTTCAAAATAAAATCGCCACTCCATTCTTCGGGCGGGCTCCCTGACTTCAACTACAATTTTAAAATAAATCGCCACTCCGTTCTTCAGGCGGGCTCCCCGACTTCGACTACAACTTCAAAATAAAATCGCCACTCCATTCTTCAGGCGGGCTCCCTGACTTCAACTACATCTTCAAAATTAAATCGCCACTCCATTCTCCAGGCGGGCTCCCTGACTTCAACTACTGCTCCAAAATTAAATCGCCACTCCATTCTTCGGGCGGGCTCCCTGACTTCAACTACAACTTCAAAATTAAATCGCCACTCCATTCTCCAGGCGGGCTCCCTGACTTCAACTACTACTTCAAAATAAATCGCCACTCCATTCTTCAGGCGGGCTCCCTGACTTCAACTACAACTTCAAAACTAAATCGCCACTCCATTCTCCAGGCGGGCTCCCTGACTTCAACTACAACTCACTAATTTCATCCTATCCTGATCACCTTCCTTTGCCTTTTGTACCATTTTCTTCTTCCTGCATTGCCTCTTGGGCCACCTTCCCTTCTGAATTATCTTGTCTTGGAATTGCCTTCCCCTTGAGCCGTGCTACTTTTCCTTTGGCTGCTGGAGATATCTTCGGAACTGCCTATTTACCTGCTAGTGATGATGCTGCTGGGGAAGTATTCTTTATTTCCTTCACCCCTCATTCTCTCTCGGACTCGCTGGGGGTTGAAATGTCATTAATTGTGGATTACCCCGGCGGGGGAACCCTTTTCCTCTTCCTTCTTCCCAGACCTCCTCTGGGACTATGCTTTGGCCTCCTTGAAAAGCTTATGGGATATAATGCTGCTGGGGGAATCTCAGAGTTAGTGTTTCATTTTCCAACGACTGCTGGGGATGATACCAGGCTCAAAGATCACCCCTCGTGTTTTCCGGCCTCTCTCAATACCATTCTGCTCGGAGCGGGCATTTCCCGAAATCTCGCGTTGTTTTCCATCCTTATCCACTGGGTGTTTTGCTTTCAAGAAAATTTTCGCAATCGGAGAAAATTTTCTGCCCCAGTTTGATGACCTTCTACGTGGCATGCTTTTCTGCCGACGAACCCTATTTTCCTGCTTTAAATCAAAGAAAAATTGTTAGTTTCAAAATGCGGTGAGTGGTCGTGCCCCTCTTGTTGGGGGCCATTTTCCTTTTCTCTTTCAACTGCTTGGCCTCCCTCGAACTTTTGGGGGCGACGTTGACACTTGCTGGGGATGATGCTCTTTCCACAGATGGTTTCTCATCTCTCCCTTTTATTCCAACCTTTGGTTTGATCCGAATCTTTTTAGCCGGTGATCTGTTGTTCCAATCTTACTATCGGAATGACTTCTGCCTTATTGCCTCGTTCCACGCCTATTCATTTTCATTATACTGCTTTGGGAGACTTGGTAGTAAGCTTTGAAAAATCAATTTTCGAAAACGAAGGAAAAGAAAAAGATTGCTGACCGCAAATGACAAAAGAAAAGGAAAACTTTTCTGAACTCAAAAATAGGAAAAACTTATCTGAATGTACAGCTGATCCCATGGTTATGCCGCGCCTTTGAGATTAATCTACCCAGTCTATTCATGTCAATCACTTTCTGATGGCCGCGTTTTGCTAGAAGCACACGAATGTCCCAACCTCGTCTCATGCCGGCACCTTGCAAACCTCTCGCCTTGTCACCTCATAGTGCCCTTTGAAGGGTTTTCACTAATGAGATTCTCTCATTTCTCTCTATCTCCCGCCGCCTTAGGGTGCCCGTAAAGGTTTTCACCATAAGACTCTCTCATTTTATTTCTCTCAACTTTCTTCGCCTTAAGATGCCCGCGAGGGTTTTCACCGTTAAGGCTCTCTCGTTTTGCTTTCTTTCCAGACTGGGGTATCGCCCACGCGATTCCCTCTAAAGCATTATCCCTTTTCGGCTTGTGCATCCCGGATTCAATCGAGGATCGGAGTGTCGCTTTTGGTTTTTATTCGCATGACTTGGCACTTCTCAAATACTGATCGAGAGGTCTTTTTTGGTCATTTAATGTGGTTTTTGTGCGTGAGGCTAAAGAAAAGGGGTTTAACCTCAATGGTTAGCTCATTACAACTTTCGGAATCCACCCTATCTTTCAAACGACACAATGACTTCTGCCCCAGTTTTGTTGCTTGGGGAATCTTTGATTTTTATTTTATTATGGCCGAGCCGTGTGGCGCCTACGTATCCTTCTTGAGGAATCAGGTCGAACGTAGTTCACTTTTTCTTGTGTCTTTTCTTTGTTTCTTTTTTTCTATTTTGTTACACGTCTTCCTTGGTGATTCCGAAAGAGGGTATATGAAAGAATTATTAAGGCTCAAAGGGGAAAACAAAGGTTAAAGTGTTTGGGTGGTAGAAAAATTGCCTCTGTCATTTCATTCTCCGAAAAATGCCAAAATACACACAAACGAAACCAATCGTTGACAAATACATTAAAGAATTACACATAATATCTCTTGACTGCATCGGAATTGATGGCCATATCAGTGCATCTTCCCTCAATATCAGTTAGACATAGCGCGCCGTTGGATAATACCCTAGTCACAACAAATGGTCCCTGCCAGTTTGGAGCGAACTTGCCTTTCGCCTCGGCCTGATGTGGTAGAACTCTCTTCAACACATGTTGTCCCACTTCAAATTTCCTGGGACGTACCTTCTTGTTATATGCTCTTGCCATTCTCTTTTGATACAATTGGCCATGACATACCGCTGTCAATCTCTTTTCATCGATCAAGCTCAATTGCTCTAATCGGGTTTTGACCCACTCGTCGTCGTCAATCTCAGCTTCGGCGACAATTCGGAGGGATGGAATTTCAACTTCTGCTGGTATTACTGCCTCGGTCCCGTACACCAACAAGTAAGGAGTTGCACCTACCGAAGTCCGGACGGTAGTGCGATAACCCAACAGTGCAAATGGTAACTTTTCATGCCATTGCCTAGACCCTTCTACCATCTTCCTCAATATCTTCTTTATATTCTTGTTTTCTGCCTCAACCGCACCATTTGCTTTGGGACGATATGGTGTGGAATTTCGGTGTCTAATCTTGAACTGTTGGCAGACCTCTTTCATCAATCCGCTGTTAAGATTGGCACCATTATCCGTGATGATTATCTTTGGAATTCCAAACCTGCAGATGATGTGGGAATGTACGAAATCCACCACCGCCTTCTTGGTCACTGATTTGAAGGTTTTGGCCTCCACCCACTTGGTAAAATAATCGATCGTTACCAGAATGAACCTATGACCATTGGAAGCCGCAGGTTCTATAGGTCCGATAACATCCATACCCCACGCAACAAACGGCCATGGTGCCGACATTGTATGCAATTCGGTCGGTGGAGAATGAATCAAATCTCCGTGTATCTGACACTGATGGCATCTTCGCACAAAACTTATACAATCACGCTCCATAGTGAGCCAGTAATATCCTGCTCGAAGAATCTTCTTTGCCAATACATACCCGCTCATGTGTGGTCCACAAACTCCGGAGTGTATATCTGTCATCACTGTTGTGGCTTGACTCGCATCTATACATCTTAACAATCCCAAATGTGGGGTTCTTTTGTACAGTACCCCTCCACTAAGGAAAAATCCGTTCGCCAACCGCCGAATAGAACTCTTTCGATCTCCCGTTGCCTGCTCTGAGTATATTCCTAACCCGAGGTACTCTTTGACATCATGAAACCATGGCTCGCCATCCATCTCTTCTTCTATCATATTACAATAAGCATGTTGATTCCGGACCTGGATATGTAACGGGTCGACACGAACCTTGTCCGGGTGATGCAGCATTGACGCTAAAGTAGCTAGAGCGTCGGCAACCTCATTATGCATCCTCGGGATGTGCCTGAATTCTACCGATCGAAAGCGCTTGGTCAGATCATGCAAACACTGACGATACGGGATAAGCTTTAAATCTCTGGTTTCCCATTCTCCCCGAATCTGATGTACCAGAAGGTCCGAGTCCCCCAAGACCAAGACGTGCTGTACATCCATGTCCACCGCTAATCGCAACCCCAAGATACATGCCTCGTACTCAGGCCATATTATTGGTACAATGAAAACGCGGTTGAGCAGTAACAGGATAATGATGTCCTGTTTCAGAGATAAGCACAGCCCCTACTCCGACTCCTTTTGCGTTCGCCGCTCCGTCGAAGAAAAGCTTCCACCCTGGCTCCTCGGTTAGTTCCAACCCATCAATTTGCAATACTTCTTCGTCCGGAAAATACGTCCTCAAAGGTTCGTATCCGTCATCGACAGGATTCTCAGCTAAGTGATCGGCTAGGGCTTGAGCTTTCATAGCCGTCCTTGTCACATATATGATGTCGAACTCTGTAAGTAATATTTGCCATTTTGCTAACCTCCCTGTAGGCATAGGCTTCTGGAAAATATACTTCAACGGATCCAAACACGAAATGAGGTAAGTGGTGTAAGAAGACAAATAATGTTTCAACTTTTGGGCTACCCAAGTCAAAGCGCAACATGTCTTTTCTAGATGAGTGTACTTGACCTCGTGGACCGTGAATTTCTTACTGAGGTAGTAAATGGCCCGTTCCTTCCTGCCAGTAAGATCATGCTGCCCCAGTACGCAGCCGAACGAATTCTCCAAAACCGTCAGATAAAGAATTAGGGGTCTACCCGGTTCAGGGCGGAACTAGTACGGGTGGGTTTGACAGATACCCTTTGATTTGGTCAAACGCTTCCTGACATTCTGTCGTCCATTCTATCGCAGCGTCTTTCTTCAACAAACGGAATATGGGTTCACAGGTTGCTGTAGGCTGAGCAATAAACCTACTGATGTAATTTAACCTTCCCAACAGACTCATTACCTCTGTTTTATTCTTTGGCGGGGGTAGCTCTTGAATGGACTTGATTTTGGATGGGTCCAACTCAATGCCCGTCGGCTGACGATGAATCCTAGCAACTTTCCTGATGGAACTCCGAATGCGCATTTGGCTGGATTGAGCTTGATGTCGTATCTTCGAAGTCTTTGAAAGAACTTCCCGAGGTCGGCAACGTGGTCTTCTCGACGTCTAGATTTTATGATCACATCATCCACGTACACTTCAATTTCCTTGTGTATCATGTCATGGAATACGTAGTCATTGCCCTCATGTATGTTGCCCCTGCGTTCTTCAAACCGAATGGCATCACCCGGTAGCAATAAGTCCCCCACGGTGTGATGAAAGCCGTCTTTTCTGCGTCCTCTTCATCCATCAAGATCTGATGATATCCCGCATAACAGTCCACAAAGGACCCGATTTCACGTCCAGCGCAATTATCAATCAGGATATGGATATTGGGAAGCGGGAAATTGTCCTTAGGACTTGCCTTGTTGAGATTGCGGTAGTCTACGCATACTCTGATCTTTCCGTCTTTCTTTGGCACCGGTACTACGTTAGCCAACCATTCAGGGTATCGAGTGACACGAATGACTTTCGCCTGCAACTGCTTGGTTACTTCCTCCTTAATCTTCACACTCATCTCCGTCTTGAATTTCCGCAGTTTTTGCTTGACGGGAGGATACGCCGGATCGGTGGGTAATTTATGAACCACTAGATCAGTGCTGAGTCCTGGCATGTCGTCGTACGACCATGCGAAAATGTCTTTAAACTCCATGAGTGTTTTGATCAACTCTTCTCTCAGATTGGGTTCAATATGGACACTTATTCGGGTTTCTTTGACGTCATCCGCATTCCCCAGATTAACGGCCTCGGTATCATTTAAATTTGGTTTGGGTTTTTCCTCGAAGTGACTTAATTCTTCACCGATTTCTTCTACGGCTTCATCATCGCCGTACTCTGACTCACTCTCGTCACTTCTTATTTCATGTGTTATTATTTCCAAACCCGATTGACTTTCTAGGCTGGGTTGATTAATCTTTAAGCACGCCATATCATTAAGATCAGTTGAAGGAAGGCTGTTCAGAAAAGTAAAAAGAAGGAAAATAAACAAAATTAGACGCGAAGGGAACAAAGTTTCATTAATGGGAACAGTACAAGGAAAAACAAACTTGCAAACTCAAATCAAAATGAACTAAAACAAACGGATTTTACTCCGGGGACAACCCCCAACACAAAATTTCGAAAGAACACAATCCAAAACAAACTACCAAGACTCCTTCCGGACAGGGAGAGGAGTAGCCTTCCAATTATTCAATTTTGCTTTCGATCCCACAAACTGTATCTCGGCATGGCTGGATCCTTCACCATCCTCGAGCATGCATACATCTGCGAATAGGTCCTCGAACTTTCTTAAGAACTCTTCGTCTGGCCTAACCATAGGACCGGGAATCTTTGTCGTCGGATGTCCTCTTACTCCAGACCTGACAAAAGATCGGGAAAGGCGTGGAAGAGGCTTCGGGAGCACCCATGTCTTCTGCTTATTCCTCTTGGCTCGCTGGATGTCCTCTGATGTTGGCTTGAATCCCAAACCGAAGGTTCCCACGTTTTCGACCACAAATACCGGTTGTATGATTCCTTGCAGAGATGCACCTAGACCTTTGCCGGGTATGAAACCATGTCTCAACATTTCATGAGCCACCATGACGTCTGCGGTAATTATTCTATCATTGGGAATGCACTCCCCTTCTGGAACTCGGTTGGCGGATACCACATCGCAGATCTGGTATACCCATGGCCCAACATCTTCTTCTGTCTCAACAAAGGGGACGATGGTGCCTGGTTGTAGATCATTCTCTCCGTGGACTACGATCTCCTGTTGGTCCCACTCAAACTTGACGAGTTGGTGTAGGCTGGATGGAACTGCTCTTGCGGCGTGGATCCACGGTCGCCCTATCGGAAGGTTATATGATACTACCATGTCCAGCACCTGGAATTCCATGGTGAACTCCACTGGCCCAATTGTCAAGATTAATACTATGTCCCCGACCGACGCCTTGCCTCCTCCATCAAACCCTCGAACGCATATGTTGTTCTTGCGTATCCTGCCGATGTCCACTTTCAACTTGTCCAGTGTAGAGAGAGGACAGATGTTAGCACTGGATCCATTATCGACAAGGACTTTGGTAACCACCGAATCCTCACACTTTACCGTAAGATATAAAGCCTTGTTGTGCTCGGTGCCTTCCTCGGGCAACTCATCATCGGTGAAGGTGATCCGATTCGCTTCGAAGATCCTATTGGTGATCTTTTCCAAATGACTCACAGAGATTTTATCAGGTACATGGGCCTCATTCAAAACTTTCATCAAAGCTTGCCGATGTTCTTCGAATGTATCAGCAAGGACATCAATGAGATTTGCGTAGGGGTTTTCTTCAGCTGTTCTAAAACAGAATAATCATGCAGCTTCATCTTTTTCAGGAATTCTTCTGCCTCTTCGTCAGTTACCGGATTTTTTAGTGTTGCCGGAGTAGTCTTCCTCAACTCCACGGGGGCAAAACATATCCCCGAGCGGGTCAAACCTTGCGCTTCGCAAACTTCCTCTTTCACTTCCTTTCCTTTGTAGGTTGTTGTGATCCGAGCATAATTCCATGGAATAGCTCTGCTATCAGTTATTGGCAACTGTATTGCTGGCTTGATGATGAAAGGATCCATTCGAACGCCTGCTACCGTCAAGACGGGCTTGGTTGCTGCCCCTGGTACAACTATTTTTGCTTCCCCGGCCTCACCGGTACTCCGCTCACACTTCCCTTTCCTGCTTCCGACCCTCCTGGTATGTCCTTCTTGCAACTGGGATGACTCATCAAGGCTCGGCCCCTTTCTCATTCCTACCCCGCTAGACTTGATCATCATTACAGTCTGAGAGGCTTTCTCCTTTCCTTCTTCTACCCGTACCAACTCGATCATGTTGGTCTCGTGATGAGTTGGAAGTGGATTTTGGTTGATGTTGGGCTCTGTTGGAGTCTGGACCTCAATCCTGCGAGTGTCGATGAGCTCCTGGATGGCTGTTTTCAACCTCCAACACTTTTCCGTGTTGTGTCCCGGACATCCTGAGCAGTATGCACAATTTACTGAATGGTCCAGGTTCTTTGGAAGAGGGTTTGGTAGCTTAGATTCAACCGGATTTAGCAACCCTACTTGCTTCAACCGGTGGAACAGACTGGTGTAAGACTCTCCCAAGGGAGTGAAAGTCTTTGGCCTTGGCGCCCTGTCGCCCTTGAATGCCTGGTTCGGACGAAAACTCGCGCCCGAGGGGTTTCTGTAAGCTCTTGGGGGTGGATAATTGTTCTGCGGGTTTGGTGCACGCCACGGTGCATGGACGGGAGGTGCGGCATATGACTGAGCATGATGGACAGTAAAATGGGGATCAGGTGCTGGATAGTAATGTTGCGGGTGGTTATATGGATTGTGGAAGTAATTTTGGTGGTGAGGCTAGGGCGGGCTATATTGGGGTGCGGGGCCTCTGTTTCTGAACCATGTCCCGGACTCGACTGCCGCGACTTCCTCTTTCCTCTTTTTCCCAAGTACTCCTCCAGTACCACTTTGGATAGCCTGAGTGGTGGCCTTCAATGCTGAATAGCTCATGATCTTGTTGGCTTTCAAGCCTTCCTCGATCATAGCCCCTATTTTTATCACCTCAGTGAATGACTTGCCCACGGACGTCACCAGATGTCCGAAATAGGTTGGCTCTAGTGTCTGCAAGAAGTAATCCACCATCTCGCTCTCTCTCATAGGCGGATCTACCCTTACTGCCTGTTCCCTCCAGCGGAAACCAAATTCTCTGAAACTTTCAGCGGGCTTCTTCTCTAATTTTAGCAATGATAAGCGGTCGGGGATTATTTCAAGATTGTACTGGAACTGGCCGATAAAAGCTTGAGCCAAATCATCCCACGTAAACCATCTGCTGGGGTCTTGTCTAGTGTACCACTCCAGCGCAGATCCTCCCAGACTCTGACCGAAGTAAGCTATCAGAATCTCGTCCCGTCCTCCGGCTCCTCGCATTTTACTACAAAACCCTCGGAGGTGGGCTACAGGATCACCATGCCCCTCGTATAGGTCAAACTTGGGCATTTTGAACCCGGCCGACAACTGGACATCGGGGAACGGACACAGATCCTTGTAAGCGACACTGACCTGGTTGCCCAAACCGTGCATGTTCCTGAAGGACTGCTCCAGGCTTTTAACTTTTCTAATAACTTCCTCATGTTCCAAACTTTGGAAGTGCTTTTCCGGTTCTGCCGGATTATCCCAGTGAGGGGTGTGTGATTGCGGTTCAGGAGCCCTAAAAGTAGGCTCTGGAGGATAGTAAGAGTTGTCATGGATCTGAACATGCGGCTCGCCGGACGGCCTTTGTAGAGTAGCAGGTGGAGGTGCCACAAAAACAGGGGTGGCTGGAGGAGGATTTGGTTTGGCTGGTGGAGTGTGGGTGGCATACGGGTTTTCCCCCTGAAAGTATGGATAGATCGGGGCGCTTGTCGAAGGATCGATGGGTGGATATTCTGGAGCTGAGGCGAGAGTAGGGAGGTTTGGTGAGGACTGTCCCCTAGCCCAGGCTAGGTGCATCTCTGTTATCTGATGTCTCAACCGTTCTACCTCCTCTTTCATGATTTGCATCTCCGATTTCTCCTCCTCGAGACTTTTACCGGAACTAGACATGCTTGCTGTAATTGGCCCTTTAGATCTAGTACGGTAATGGTGGCTGGCCAGTATATTCTGTCAAACCAACTGCTAAACTTTTCTGGAAATGCAACAAACTTGTTAGTTTACCGAGTTTAACAGATATGTTATAGCATGTTGGATGCAATGCACCTAACCAAATAACCCTTTCTACATGCCTTCAAAGTGTTTTACGGAACCTTCCTCTTTTTTATTTTATTATTATTTTATCTCTTTTTCTTTTTTTTCTTTTTTTTCTTTTTTTAGCGGTGGTCGAATCTTATGTGGATTGCCTACATATCACGTCCCCACGTGAATCAGACCGGGTGTAGTTCTGCTTGATAAATTTGTGACAAAAACTTTGGGATTTTTTTATAACTAAACTCCTTTGATTACAAACATGAATCAAAACATTGAGAATTCCACAAAAAACTATGAATAGAAAAAGTAAAATAAAATGCCAACTAGCTTGACCCGATATTTCAAAAATACATTTTTAATCAAAAATCTAATGCTCTAAAATTCCTGGGGGCCCGCGAGGCATCATTCGACCTTGCCGCGGGCCTTGGTGTGAGGTCCTTGTGTAGTCCCCTTAATTCTCTCATGATCTGATGAACATAGCCCATAACTGAAGCAAAAAGGTCGGTGCGGGGCATTTGTTCACAAGCTAGGCACTTCGTGGTGACATAATGCCCGATTTCTCCAATTCTGTCCTTGATCATGTTCCTTTCTCTGAGTAGCCATTCTATCTGCTGGTTTTTCGCCCGTAATCTTTGAGCATTGTTGGTGACTTGGTCTAGGAGTCTGTCTATTTGTTCTTGCAGTCGGGCCATCAAATTGTGGCAACGGTCGAGGTCTGCTCTAGCATCTCGGGCTTGCTTGAAAACCCGCTCCATGAGGATAACATTTGCCTCCCTTAGACTAGTGATGGTCTCAGTGTAATCTTCTTCCACCCGTTGTAGGTGAAGTGCATGTTGATGTGCCTCCTTTCTCCAGCTAGCACGGATCCTCATTGTTTGGGCTTTCGACTCTTCCAATTCTCTTTGGACATCGGCAACTTGGCTTCTCAAACCCTTTATCAATTTTTCGTCTGCTCGACTCCTCAACTGTCTGTCAGCATCCCTTTTCATTTGCTGGATTTGAGCTCTCAAAAAGTCATTTTCTTGTGCCAACTTCTTTTTATCTCCTTCGTTGGCGGCGGCTTGCATATCCATTTCAAATTGGAGCTCCTGGGTCCGTTGCTCTATTCTGCTAATCTTTGTTCTATAAGCTTCTTCTCTGGCCAACCAGTCCCATTGTTCTTGTGACGCTCCAGCAAACTCCCCGAGGTGGGGCCTTTTTGTGGGCCTTTGATGCTCCAGATCTTTGCTATACCATGCAGGGTATTCCGACGATACTTCACCCCGGGCTCGATCTCGCACCCGAGTGTCTATCTTCAATGTTTGACATTCACTCCAAATCTTTCGGACCAACGCTTCAGGAAACTGTCCTCCCGGTCCAATTTCAACCACATGTGGGCTGAGGTCTTCTTCTTTTGGGATTATTTGGCATCGTCCCAACTGTCTCAATACTCGACCTGGTGCGTAGGGCTGGATGCTGTTGAGGCCCATTAGCAATAAATATGATTCCGTGGCCGATGCATATATGACTTCTTCCACGGGTAGCCAGCCAAATGTCCATTCTATCTTGCTGGCTGGAATCAAACGCAAAAGTCGTATCCATCCACTAATCCCTTCTGGCAAATCATGTCCCTCGACCCTCGTAGGGAATTCTTCTACACGGGTTTTCTCCGATAAACTATACCTCATAAACTGCGGGCGACGACATAAGTGATCGATCATCCACATTTGGAGCAGTACGTTGCAAGCTTCAAAGAAGACCACTCCGGCTTTGCAGATAGTGAGTGCACGAGAGATATCTGATATTATCATGGGAGCCAAAGTACTGTTGTTTTGTTTCATCAGAGTGCTGACGACCCCTGCCACTTGTATGTTGATATTCCCGTCTTTTCTAGGAAATATTAATGAACCCAAGAAAGCTATCATGAAGGCGATGCGTCTATGCTCCTCCCATTTTAACTGGTTTTGTCCACTGCAGATTTTGCTTTTGTGTTCGCTGAAACCCCCGTGATGACCATATTTGTCATATAGAAATGCTAAAGTGCAGAACCCTTCTGATAAATCTGGGTTGTGTACAATTCTGCGGATTTTCACGGTATCCAAAAACCTATGTACTGTCACGACCCTTGGTGCAATGAGATATTGTTCCCTCATAGGGACTTTTGGTCTTCCGATATATCCGGCCAATTCTTCCAATGTTGGTGTGAGTTCAAAGTCTGAAAAGTGGAACACATTGTGTGCTGGATCCCAGAATGAAATCAAGGCTCGTATGATGTCTCCTCTCGGGGGAATATTTAGTAGCCCCACTAGATCTCCCAGGTACAGCTTAACTGTGTCTTGTCCTTGCTCGCCCAAGTCGCTCCACCATCTATGCAAACTTAAGGGGACCTTGTTTATGATAGCTTCGGTTGTATTCTGACTCGTGCTCATTCTGCACATTTATTAAGGTAATTTTTAGATGAAAGAGAAATCTTTATTTGACCCAAAACTATCTTTTTCTTTAAAAAAAACGAAACGGGCCACAGGAATTGACTGGTCAAAATATTAAGACTGATGAAAAGGTGGTCGTTGAAAACTTATTTTGAGATAAAGGGAAGTTGGACCCGTTAAAGGTTGCCTACGTATCTCACACCTGGTGAGAATCAAACCCGCGTAGTTCGGTCCGTCAAAACAACTATTTTAAAGAAAACACATTTTGTCAAGAAAACCATTTTGTTGGCAAAGTCAATCTTCTGCCGTTTTTTATCGGCAAACTAAATTTATTGACTTGTTGGTAAGACATATTTTTTGTATTTTCTGAAAAATATTTATTTCCCCGTACTATTTCCTTTTGTTTTTTCCCCATACTATTTCCTTTTGTTTTTCTTCCGTATTTAAAAGCCGGTCAGCATGCCAGTCTAAATAAATGCTTACAACAAATATGATATAGCAAGATGGTCTTTTCATTTCGGGTTGCTTGTCCTAGACGGACCCAACCCCTGTGTTGAGTCCCCTAAGTCATATATGATGCAAATAAACGTCCTAAATCTAGGCTCAATATCCGGAGGTTTTCCAATGGTACTAGACCGTGTACCCGAGCAGACAACTCGGATTCGAGGAGGGAGCTACGTACCGAGGACCCGCGGGATCGTCCGGCTTTGTAACTTATCCTGCCTCTTTTCTTATTTTTGGTATTGACACTAACAGAAAGGGGAGTCTCAACCAGTAAGCACATCCCCTGGGGTAAGAAGAGAAGGGTTTTCGGCACAGTTTTATATACAGTTCATGCAATATCAAAGCGGTAAACATATAGCAGTTTGTATATACGGTGCAACTAGTATCAAAGCGGTAGACATGTAGCACATTAATTAAACATATAATAAAATCAGATATAGACAAAAACAACAATTTAACTGAGCTCGAATTCTTAGACCCTGAACCGAAGTTCAGAGAACTGTCCCCAGCAGAGTCGCCAGAGCTGTCACACCTCCTTTTTCCGCACCCGCGGGAGCGCGAGGGAGTTTTTCCAATTGAAGGACAATCGAAACAGGATCCATTTATTAAATTCAGAGTCGCCACTTAGGAAAATAATGGTGTCCCAAGTCACCGGTTTGATCCCGAACCGAGGAAATTTATGACTCTGTAATATAGTCTACGAAACTAGAAACCTGGATAAGGAATTCTATTAACCCGGGAGAAGGTGTTAGGCACTCCCGGATTCCGTGGTTTTAGCACGGTCGCTCAACTGCAATTTTTACTTTTATCTGATTTCTCTATATATTTTAACCATGTGCTATTATGTTCCGCTTTTTGATTTTAGAAGAATTGCGACGTCACGAAAACACATTTCAAGTCACACCGCAACCGGTACGCCTATGACTTTAATGTATTTCAGTTGTGCCGAGAGTAAGATTTGGGTCACATAAATGCGCACCCGTAATTAGGAAAGTATGTTATTTACAAATCGTGCCTAAAGAGTCTATCGTCTTTATTAACTTTGGGAAAGACCGTGAAATTCGCTAAACGGTCTTCCCGAGTTTAAATTTGTACAATTAATTTGAGGGCCCCGCAAATATGTATTTAGTGTGACGAGGCTCATCTCACTTTTGTTAAAGGTCAAAACTAATATGACTATGTTTTATTTGATTAGTCTCTATTAATAAACAAAGGCCATTAGAAGCCTATCATTCTAATTTGCAATGAAATAAGCCACAAAATCATATAAGAAACTACGCCGAGAATGAGGTCACTATTGGTAGATTGACAAAGGTAAATTAAATTATTTTTGGCAAATTGGGTGAGAAATACAGAGACCACTCAAAAGTCTAGCCTCTACCTATTACATCCATTTGTTGCAGCCATTAAACAGCAAAGTTTGGTGAATGCCAATCCTATTAGTATTGGAGACACCAATTATGGTGTTTATACTCATCATCATGCTAAATTCTATGCGAGTTTCTCTTGCTAATTTCTAAAAAATTCCTCTTCACTTCTAATCATTTGATCAAAGCTAATGCATCTGCCAGAAGCCGTGTTTCTTATCTATTCAAGTACCAATACATGTGATGATGCTAATTTGCAAACATTCATAAGCATATTACTTTTTGTCTTCATTAACTATTAATAGTATCTATTTCGGATTCAATCTAAATGGAAACAATTGATTTAACACCTAAACCTATTTTTATTACTATGAAACTAAGTCAAAAATTTAACTCACAATAGAGCCAAACAAACGGCCAGAAGCTATCTAATTAACAGTGACATCAGCCTTTCCTATTGTTAATGACGAACAATCCCTTTATGAGCTACAAAATCTTGGTCTAATTGGATGTTCGGATACAACTAAATATACAATTGTCAAGTTTGAACAAATAAACCAAAAATCAACATGGTAAAACTTTAAAACAGGGAATCAATCTTCCATTTTAAACAGAGAATCAACTTCAATTTCCAGTCCAACAGTATTGACATTGACAGGAATGTGTACCTGGGTATTGAAGAGCAAAAGAAAAGGAGGTCAGTGATGAAGTGGCAAGCAATTCACAGCAACAGCAATAGTGAACCAGCAACAACACACAACAGCAACAGTCAACAGATACCACACTCAGCAGTAGCCAAAATATGATCACAGCAACAAAAACCACACCAGTGGTAGCCAAATACTCTACACACCAGTGGTAGCCAAAATACAATCACGGCAACAAAAACCACACCAGTGGTAGCCAAATACTCTACACACCAGTGGTAGCCAAACACAACCACAACAGCAATAGATACAACACCAAACAGCAAACCAGGGCCAATGACAATAAACCAATACAAAAATCCAATCCAAGCTCAATGAAACAGTGAACCAGTGAAGAAGCACAATGTTTTCTTCCTTCTTTTCCCTTAAACTATCTCCCTCAAAGCTGTGTATGTATTGTTTTTATATGAAATCTGTGTCTGTTTTTTCTTTTTCCTGTTTTTCCTCTAAAGTCTCTCCTGATATCAAACAATGTCTCCCCCTTATATGCTTTCCAACCCTATACTTATAGCTTTTGAAATCCCTGCTGAATGAATGCCCCTCACTAAACTAATACCCCTGCCCATTCCTATCTCTGTTGAACCCATCCCTCTGTTTTTTACCACTACACTATGTCTAAGCATGGGTTCGTCAATTAAAAATTAATAGCAGGGGACAACTGGTGGTGAACTCTGCTGTACAGCAGGTTCCACCAGCAGTCCTAATGCACTACCCTTCATCAATTACACCCTTTAATCCTATACTACCCACAACTATCCAATTCATCACTTAATTAAACAAACAGTTCCCAAAAGAAGAGGACTTGATTCAACAGTGCTTATAGCGTCCAAGTCTGCCCTAAAAATGCTAATAAACAAGGCCTATGAGACTAATCGACCACCTTGATTAGTCGATGACAAACACATAATTGATAACACATGAGCGACCTACAGTTCGATTCCATATACTTTAAGCAGAAACACAGAACCAATCAAATATGAATTGAATGCTTAACGATCTTAATCGAAACAAATAACTATTCTATAACAAGCACACTCGAACAAATAACAGAATACAAATCGACCCAATAAAAGGTCTTTGGAGATGAAGAACAAAACAGAAAACTAAAGAAGAAACAAAGGATAACAAATTCACCTCATTAACACACTAAAATATGAAGAGAGAAAAAAGAAATACCATGCGAGGAGCAAATCCGCATTTGAACGGACCTCGGACTCATCTTGGATTCAACTCGGACTTGGACTTTCGTTTTTGAGGCAAATGGACCTTAATTGAGATATTTTCAACAAAGAAAACATCCCAATTAAGGCATATTAGACCTCAATTAGGAAGACATCGGCATCTAGGGTTCATGGCCGAGATTTGGGGCTTTTACAATCCTGGTAAGATTCGAGCTAAACCAAGGCCGGTGGGGGTATGAGGGAGGTCATGGGAGGGTTTGGGGTGAGTTTGGGGTGGTTTGGCATGGGTTCGAGTTTGACTCGAATCTTCAAATGAAGATTCGAAGATTTCCGGAGTGATTCAAGGTAAATGAAGGATGGATTCGTAATGGGGAAGTCGAGGTGGTCCTACGGTGTTAATTTGGTTGGGATTGGCCTACCGGAACCGCCGTGAGGCGATTTCCGGCGGGCGGAGCACGGTGGTGGACGGCGAGGTTTAATTCGTCTCTAAGAGAGACGAGGAGGGTAAGGGGGGGTCCGGCTTGGGGGCTGGGTGAGCTTTTGGATTTATATACCAATGTGGGAAATAAATCCTGGCCGTTTGATCTGATGAGATCAACGGCCTGGATCGTTTCATTTATCCAAACGATACCGTTTGGTCGTTTATTGGAGCCGGGTTGTCTGTGGGTTGATTGGGTCGGGTTGCATAACGGGTTGGGGGATGAAGCATTGGCCGTTGGATCCACTGAATCGAACGGCCCAGATCAATGCTTCTTGAACGGGTAGACAGGGGAGATCGTGGCCCTAGGATCAATTCGAAATGAACGGCCACGATCGAGGACGGGTTGGACTGGACGAGAGGTGATTCGCTTGGGCCTGGTTTTGGCCTAAGCTTTGGCCCAAATCTGATCTCCTTATTTCCTAAAACTACACTCCATGTTGCATTATATATACATATATCTATATATACATATATACATATATATATATATATATATATATATATATATATATATATATATATATATATATAATCAAATCGACTTGTAGCACCTATAATTAATTTTTAGTAACAATTAACACAATTAACTACCAAATTGTACATTAAATGACAAGAACTACGAAAAAATACCCCCTTTTTATGACTTTTCATTTTCGCAAAATAAAACTTAACTATTTCTAAGTACGGAACTAACCCTGCAAATATAAATGCGACATATTTGGTATATGTATTTTGATTGTTAACTTAAGCAAACAGACACGGACCCACAAATGCAAGCGATAAGAAAAAGAACATGTGATCCCCAAACATTGCAAACAAACAAAAACTCTTTTATTTTTGATATTTTGGGAGTAATTCGTGTGAGGCAAAAATCACGTGCTCACAATAGTTTAAGTCTTGACTTATCAAGTGGGGTCTGGGGAGGGCAATGTGTACGCAGACCTTACCCCTACCCGATCGGACAGAGAGGTTGTTTCCGATAGACCCTCGGCTAAGAAAAACGGAAATAAAAAAATAAAAAATAAAAAATAAGAAAGACAACGCATTAGTAACTCCAGTAGAAACCATAATAGTAACAGAAGCATAACAACCAAAAGATGAAAGACATGCAACAACAATAACAAGTATCTAAGGCCCGGGGTTAAGATAAACAGCAAGTATAGAGTGTATTCAGCATAAACTGCAAGCCATCTAAGATCAACCATAATCCAACTCCGCCTCACCCCCGGTATGAAGAAAGGAAAGTTTTACTACCCCCTAACCTACAACCCTAATGCTTGACCTCCAAACCTTCCTATCAACGGTCATGTCCTCGGAAATACACAGTCGTACCATGTCCTGCCTGATCACCTCTTCCCAATACCTCTTAGGCCTCCCTCTACCTCTTCTCGTACGCACCACTGTCAACCGCTTACACCTCCTTACCGGCGTATCAAGGCTTCTCCTCTGCACGTGCCCGAACCATCTGAGCCTTACTTCCTGCATCTTGTCATCCACAGGGTCCGCACCCACCTTCTTCCGAATATTTTCATTCCCAATCTTGTCTATCCCAGTGTGCCCACACATCCACCTCAACATCCTCATTTCTGCTACCTTCATCCTCTGGATATGGGAGTTCTTAACTGGCCAACACTCTGTCACATACAACATGGCAGATCTGACCACAACTCTATAAAACTCCCCCTTGAGTTTCGGTGGCACTATCTTGTCACACAAGACTTTTATCTAGCCCGCCCCTATACGGTGAGTGACGTCCTCGTTGATATCTCCGTACCCTTGAATCATCAACCCAAGGTACTTGAAGTTATCTCTCTTCGGGATGACATGTGGTCCAAGTCTCACGTCCCTGCCTACTTCCCTCGACTCAGCGCTAAACTTGCACTCCAGGTACTCTGTCATAGACATGCTCAATTTGAAACCCTTAGACTCGAGGGTCTGTCTCCAAACCTCCAATCTCTCTGTTAAGACCAGCCCTCGTCTTATCAATTAGAACTATGTCATCAGCAAATAACATACACCATGGCACATCCCCTTGAATATGTGTGGCAATACATCCATCACCAAAGCGAATAAGAATGGGCTAAGCGCAGAGCCTTGGTGTAATCCCATAACAACCGAAAAATGCTCTGTGTCGTCTCCCACTGTCCTAACCTTAGTCTTAGCTCCATCATACATGTCCTTGATCGCTTTTATGTAGGCTACCGTCACGTCTTTTGCCTCAAAATATCTCCAGAGCACCTCCCTGGGGATCTTTTCATATGCTTTCTCCAAGTCAATAAACACCACGTGCAGATCCTTCTTCTTATCCATGTACTGTTCCACCAACCTCCTAATAAGGTGGATAGCTTCCGTAGTGGAGAGACCCATCATGAACCCAAACTGATTGTGAGAAATAGACGTCGTCTTCCTCACCCTCACCTCCACCACCCTCTCCCAGACTTTCATGGTATGGCTAAGTAACTTGATACCCCTATAATTGTTACAACACTGGATATCACCTTTGTTCTTGTACAAAGGTACCACTGTACTCAACCTCCATTCCTCCGACATCTTCTTCATCCTAAAAATTACATTACACAACTCAGTCAGTCAATCCTGCTCTACCCATACACTTCCAAAACTCAACCAAAATTTCATCTGGCCTGGTCGCTCTACCCCTACTCATCTTACGCAAAGCCCCCACGACCTCTTCCATTTTAATGTGCCTGCAATACCTAAAATCTCAAAGACTCTCCGAATGCCCCAAGTCCCCTAGCGCTATATCCTGTCTCCTTTCCTCGTTTAGAAGACCGTAGAAGTACGTTTGCCATCTCTGCTTAATCTGATACTCCCCTATCAATACTCTACCATACTCGTCTTTGATGCACCTTACTTGGTCTAGATCCCGGGCCTTCCTCTCCCTCGCTTTAGCTAGCCAAAACAGCTTCCTGCCCCCTCCTTTCTCCCCCAATTCCTCATATAGACGGCTAAATGCTGCATTCTTAGCCTCCATGACCGCCAACTTTCCTCCTTCCTAGCCACTTTGTACCTCTCTCTATTCGTTCTTCTCTCATCCTCGATTGTGCTCCTTGCCAACTTCGCGTACACTACCTTCTTCGCCTCTACTTTACCTTAGACTATGTCATTCCACCACCGGTCGTCTTGGTGCTTGCCAGAAAAAACCCTTTGATATACCTAGCACCTCCCTCGCCGCATTCTTCACACAGTTCGTCATCGTTGACCACATAGTGCTCACGTCTCCACTACTCCTCCAAGCTCCCATAGCGGATAACCTCCACTCCAACTCGTGGAATTTTTCCTTGGTTAAAGATCCCCATATAATCATTGATCGTCCACAAGCATGCCTCTTCTTCCTCTTCATCCTAATGCACATGTCCATCACTTAGAGCATATGCTGAATCGCGAGGGTCTCTCCTGGGATAACCTTGCAATCCTTGCGCAACCCTTTATCACACCTTCTGAGGAAAAGGTAATCAATCTGAGTCTTCATCGCCGAACTTAGGAAAGTAACCAGATGCTCCTCCCTCTTTGGAAAAGTCGAGTTTGTAATCACTAGCTCGAAAGCTTTAGGGAAGTCTAACAGCAAAGTACCTCCTTCGTTCCTATCCCAAGGACAAAGCCACCATGCACCTTGCCATAACTACCAGCAGCCGACCCAATATGGCCATTAAAATTCCCTCCAATAAATAACCTTTCAGTAGGTAGAATACTACACACAATCTCATCCAAACCCTCCCAAAAGCACCTCTTAACCTCCTCATCCAAACCCGCTTGCGGCGCATATGCCTAACAACAATGAGGGTGCACTCACCAATCACTAACTTAATAAACATTAGCCTATCATTCACTCGCTTAACCTCAACCATAGTACTCTCTAAGATCTCTATCCACCATGATATCCACTCCATTCCTACCCCTCATGACTCCGGAGTACCACAACTTATACCCGTCCACATTCCTCGCCTTATACCCTACCCACCTAGTCTCCTAGCACACGCTATATTGACCTTCTTTACTGGAGAATCTTTGCCAACTCAATAGACTTACCCGTCAGCGTGCCGATGTTCCACGACCGGATCCTCAATCTACAAGCTCCTTTTATCCCTTTACCTCCTTGCCTCTCGTCCCATCTACCGACCTCATCCCCACCCCCCTTTTCACCCCCGGAACCCCTCGAGGACATGACATTACTCTACTATCCCTGACCACAGCCACAATACCTACGGCAAACTCCGAAAAACACTAACACATACCCATCAGCAACCAGCAACTTTAGCCTTTTTATAAATCCCATTTTTGATCCATTAACCATCCGGAATCCGCCTGAGGCCCTCGGGGCCCCAACCAGCCCCAAAATACATTACAGACTTGCTCGAGGCCTCAAATCACATCAAACAACGCTAAAATCGTGAATCGACCTCCTATCCAAGCTTTATGAACTTTAGAATCTCAAACTTCTACTTTCGATGTTTAAACCTATCAAATCACGTTCAATTGACTTCAAATTTTGTACACAAGTCATATTCGACATTACGGACTTACTCCAACTTTCGAAATTAGATTTTGACCCCGATATAAAGGTGTTAACGATCCAGGTTGACCCGGTTCCTGACCGGCCCAGACCGGTTAAACCCGAAACCGACCCAGACTGGTTAGAGGGGGTTGGGCTGGGTGTGTAGAGGGGGTTGGTTAGTTTAGGTTTTTGAAAATGGGTAACCACCCCATTTGAACCCGGTCTTGTGAACAGTAACCCTTACAGGGTGAACCGGCCCGGTACAATTGCCAGATTCTTTTTTTTTAATTTTCAAAATTTGTGGGCCCCACTGACCGTTGGCAACAGTCAGACTAGGAAATTGGTCCATTGGCCAACGGCAGGTTTGCAAAAGTAGCCTTTTTATATTTTATCTCTTTTTCAATTTACAAAATTAACCTTCTCTAAAACTATAAATACCCAACCCCATCTTCTTCATTTCTTCACTCAACTCTCATTTCTCAATCTCAATTTCTCTCATTCTCTCATTCTCCAATTTTCAAGATTTCAAGTCTCAATCTCAAATTCTCAATTCTCAATTCTCAATTCTCAATTCTCAAATCTCAAGTTAAATCATGTCTCGTACTTCTAGAGTGCGCTCATATGTTTGGCAACACTCTGAGGTGGTAGAAGAAAATTAAGAAGGTCAGGAATTAAAGTGCAAGAACTGTGGTCAAGTCTTAAATTTTCATTCAGAGTCTGGCACAGGCAGTTTAAGGAGGCATATAAAGTATTGTCTTGAGCGTCCTCCGGAAATTCGTATTTAAGATTTTTCTACAATTTGTGTTATTTTAAATTATTGACGTATTTAAGCTTAATATTTTAGTTTGTTAGATTAATTTGAAGTGTTATTAATTTATTATGCATAAATTTAATTTTACTATTTTTTGTTAATTTAATTTATAAATGCATACTTTAATTTTGAAGTTTGAAATAAATGTAGTACTTGCAAAGTTGCAATTTATAAGTGCAATTTTTTCCATCTTCCTTGTATTCTTTGTGTTAGTACTTTCTATTAATATAAGTTACAATATTTATACAAAATTCCAAAAAACAAAATATACACTAAATCCGGCCCGGCCCCTTCAACCCGGAACCCTTACGATTCAATTTTTATCCGGATGAACCCGTACCCGTTAAACCGTTAAGAACCAATCGGGATTGTAACTCGTACGGGTCCAAAAAATAGAGGCACGGCCCACCCGTTAAACACCCATCTCCCGATATCAAAAAGTCCACTTCCGGTCAAACTTCTCAAAAACCTTTAAATTTCTGTCTCTATCCAAATGACCCATGGACCTCCGAATTCACTTCTGATTGCGCTCCGAACTCCATAATCACCATACGGAGCTACTCCAAGACTCGGAATCTAAAACAGATATCGATAACACGGAAATGTTCGTCAACCCAAACTTATAAAATTTCTTCCAAAATGCTAACTTCCACAATATACGCCAAAATGCTCCCTGGTTACGCAAAACCCGATTCGGGCATACACCCAAGTCTGAAATCGCCATACGAAGTTGCTGAAACCTTCGAATCCTGATTCTGATGTCGTTTACTCAAAAATCCAGTCTTAGCTAATTCTTTCAACTCAAAGCTTCTGAAATGAGAATTCTCCTTCCAAACTAACTCCAAACTTATCGAAATTTAATTCCGACCACACGTACAAGTCATAATACCTGAAGTGAAGCTACTCAGGGCCTCAAATCGCTGAACGATGGGCTAGATCTCAAAACGATCAGTCGGGTCGTTACAATAAGAACAAACTCTTTCCAACCGATCAAATTGAAGCGTGACAAGGCCGCTTTTAATTGGCCAAAACATGTCACTTGCACACGTGGCACGATTTTATTGGTCTTTTAATATCACTTGGCATGCCTTGTTATTTTAACACGTGACATGATCATATTGACTCTTCCGTTTGACTTGGCGTGCACCGTCATTTGACACGTGGCACCAAACTGGGCCTCTACGAAGATGATAATTTGAGTCTAATGAAGTGGGCTGATTATTTATAGCCCAACCAAATGGGCTAGACCAATGCATTTAGACTATTTATTAAAGGATTAGTTACATCTTATAGCAAAGGTTGATACCTTATTTTTTAAAAATAAATACCTTTTTAAATATATTCTATAGCTACCTTTTAATTTTTTATAGCCAAATATATATTTATGATCATCTCCTACCCTTAAGCCATAAAATAAGCTTTGTATTATTTTTCTCTCTCATATCCCCTTAAATTTCTCCTATCCCCTACCCCTTATATATTCTCCCTCTCTCTCTCTCTCTACTTCCCGATGTCTTCTGCTCCGCCAGATGTTGGAGCAATTGACATCGTCACCGTTTTGACTGTTGTCATTATTCATTGATGTCGTCGCCCTCAGCCTCCCAATCTCATTCCCTGATGCAACATATTGGATGAACAAAAACCTCCGTTATTTTGCCGGTAATTACATGCTAATCGGAGGCAACGGTGACGGCGAGCGAGGACTGGATACTGATGTTGCTTCAATGAAACGACATTAGGGTTGTTCTTGAACAAAGACAACGGAGTTGGGGCCTGAGCAACTTGAATTTTTTGTTAATATATTTCAATGTATCTCGCTGTATTTTATTGTATTCATTGTTTTTGTTTTCCATTGTATTTCAATGCATCTCGTTTTATTCTATGTATTTCATTGTATCCACTGTCTTTTTTTCATTGTATTTCAGTGTATCCTGCTATATTCTATATATTTTATTGCATTCTCTGTCTCACTATATTACATGAATGTATTCATATGTTTTTTTAATTTATACTATTTATATATTCAGATGTATTATATAATTTCTCTGAATATTGCTATGCTTTTGGAGTATTTTCGGTTGAGAATCTTTTTTATAACTGGAAATACAAAATTTATGTGTTATAACTGAGTTTTTTGAGTTATATTAGGAGTCTATTATGTTAATTGATTCATTGTTCGTTTAAAAATACTATAATCCCCTGTTTCAGGATGTGAATACAGTTGAATACAATAATCTTTCCAGCTATAATCTCATGTTTCACGTTATAAATACAGTCGAATACACTTGAATACAAAAATCTGTCTAGTTGTAATTCCCTGTTTCACGCCTAGAAATGCTACTGTATTCATGAATACAGTAGCTTAAATACATCGAATACACTAAAATTTTTGAAAACTTAGCTATAGGAAGTAATATAGTAAATGGTAGCTACAACTAGCTAATAACCACTAAAACATAGTGATATCTGAAATTTTCTCTTTATTAAATCCGTATTTATTGAACTTAAATAATTGACTCAACTATATTAGCCCATAATATTTATTTGGACTTACACATCTTGAATTTAAAATATTGTTCAAATAATTTTATGGATTTAAATACGATAAAATTTAATCGCCTACACAACTATTTGAGTATAGTAAAATAATATCTTAATAAATTCATTTGAATGGCAAATATGAGATACTACACATCTTATCAAATATTTGGTAAAACAAAACATATGTGCATTAACAACGTATTCAAAACTATAATATCATTATCAGACACCTCTTGATAATTTAGGGAAGGAATAATTTGTCAACCAACATAAAGTTGAGTAAGGGATAGTGGGGTAACAGACGAAAATCAAAGATGTATTTCGAACAAAAGTGCTATTTCTGTTCAGAACGTAAAAGGATTTAAGGAGTAAATAAAAATGCAGCAGAGGACATTGGATTTTTTAAATTTGTGCAAATAGTTAGCTAATCGAAAGAAATGGAGGTGAAGAGAGAAAACAGATGGAAATCGCAAACAGATGAAGCAAAATGGTAGTTTTGGAGAAGAAAACAAGATTAGGCCTTTTTGTGGGCGAATTGGAGGCTATTAGATCGGGGCTAAATGGGTAGAGTAAAAGGGTAGATGGATAGGCCGTGTAAAATCATGTTAAGTGTGCTTAAACGGGGTCTGTTAGATACAGGGGCATAAATATTAAAATGTGTAACGACAAGGGTAGATAATGAAGAATAGTATGATTGAGGTTACCTATAATTAATTTCTGATAGTTCAGAGACACATCTAACGCTTTTCCATATTTATTTTAATATATTTTATTTTTGGAGAATATTAGCAGAAGAAAGGTTTTAATTTAAAAGCTTTAACCACCGAAAAAAATGGTGGAACCATAAAAAGGGGAAAATGGAAGAAGATGGTTGGAGACGAATTGATGGAAGAAGGGATGCACAACGGAGATAGTTTTATGGAAGAGAAAGGGGGAGGGGAGAAATCTGATGGAAGAGAAAGGGGGAGGGGAGAAATCTGATGAAGAAAAGAGAGAGGAAGGGGTAGAACCAAAGGAGGGTAAGGGAGGGGAGTTCTGTTATATTTTTTCTTCTCTTTTGTTTATTTTTTGGTTGTCTTTTTCTTTACTTAGTCAATGATCAGATGCGTTTTTAAAATACTATATTTCAACAAATACAAGTGCTTAAATGAAACTTCGCATAGTAAAAGGACCAGAATGTCAAAACGGTAAGTACAAGTATTTATCATGCTTTTCTGCCAAATAAAAATAAGAGGAGAAATATACTAGAGGCAGACTGATTGACCATAACGCCCGCTTGTGGCTTCCTTAGAACAAAAACTGACATAGGTAGATTGAGATCCTGCTGCAGGGAAAATTGCACGAGATCAGGTAAGAGCTAAGGTTACTAAACCTGCAAACGTTTACAATCTAAGGACACGAACCTAAAACAAGGAAAAACTGTGATTGATATCTGTACAAAATCATGCATCTCCTACAACTCTGATTAGCTATGAAGATAATTACACTCAGAACCCTTTACACATCGACCGTTCGTATTATATGGACAGGGCTTATTCCTTCTGAAGAAACCTCCAGAGGAACGGCCAGGCCCTCTGCTGCCAAAAGATGACTGCCTATTCCAGCGTCCACCATTGTACCCTGAGTTACCACCACGAGAACCCTCGTCCTTCTGACGTGAGAAGTTACCCCCATGATGCCGATGTTCATTATTTCTTGTGCCCGGACTTCCAGTAGATGGACGCCAACCTTGATTTGCATTTGCATCTCCTGGTAGTTGTGATGGTCCTTGGACAAGAGTTCCAGGATTTCCTATTCCAGTAACCCATCCGTTACTAGGCATAGGCCCGGGAACAGTTGATCCTATATTCTCCATTGGAGCAACCCAACCTTGATTTGCATTACCAGGCGCCAATCCCTGGACCATAGGATTACCCAATGGTGCAACCCATCCTTGGTTCAAATTCCCAAGAAATGGCATGGTAGGCACAACCATACCAGGATTTGCATTTCCCGCAGGCATTGCTTGAACAGTGGCTCCCCAGTTCATATTCATGGCCACCGGTACCTGTCCAATCCAGGTCATGTTTGCATTTCCTGGCATCATGCCCCAACCAGGATTTGGATTTTCAGGTCTGAATGCTGATGCAGAACTGATACTCTCCGGCTGCGCCACCCCCCAGGGTGCAGTAGGCACAGATGGAGGTTGCTCATTGGGTTGGCCACCTTGAGTTTGAACTCCCCAATAATGAGGTTGAGGCACAACTGAGGCACCTGCGTTTGAGAAACTTACGGCAGAATTTTGAACAGAAGATGTAACCCAATTACCATATCCCTGGGGATGCCCAAGTGCAGCAACAGAACCATTTGTTTCTCCATGCAATGAAGCAGCAGCAAAAGTATGAGCACCCTCATTAGGGTTCTGAATA
Source organism: Nicotiana noctiflora (assembly GCA_032618575.1). Lineage (NCBI taxonomy): Eukaryota > Viridiplantae > Streptophyta > Magnoliopsida > Solanales > Solanaceae > Nicotiana > Nicotiana noctiflora. The sequence continues at coordinate 8,175 of JASVEL010003745.1, read as the reverse complement.
TTAAGAGACTGAATGGACTGTACAGTTGCATTTTGCAAGCCAGGTTGGCTATTCATAACTGCTGCATGTTGTTCATTACTAGCAATCGACTGAGTATGTTGCATTGGATTTGTTGGGCCTGCTGGGATACCCTCTCCAGAGTTGAGCACAGGCCCAAAACCATTATCAGAATTCACATTATGTTCTGATTCCCTTATTTCAATAGAAGAAGAAATTCCACCTCTAGTGGAAACAGAAAGACTAGGAGAATTCTCAGAACCACGACTATGATTCAAATGAGGTCTCTCTCCATCTCGATTTTGCACGACAGCTCTTGAATGTATACTGTCTACTGCTGGTGAAGCTTTTTCAAACCTTCCTTCTAATGCATCAGTCAAAAGAATAGATTCGCCTTCGTTTTCCGTAATTCTCCATATTTTCAGATCAGCAGGGAAGTATCCTGTATTGCTCCATTTACGTAACCGAACCATAGAAAATGGCCCCTGTGCTTTTCCAGAAGGATCCTTGTAATGCCACGTCTTTTCTGTTTCATTGATCTTGACAGCAGTTTCTGCAGCCTTAACTGGCAGTGTAGCTGGAGAAGGTACAGATGAAATACCTGAAGATCTCGGCACAACATCGCTATTCCATCCAATTGTTTCGGAATTGGTAGCAGAAACGAGCTTCTCCAGATTCTGCGATTCTGTCTCCCAATCTTTCCCTCGACTCCATGCATTCTCGTTTATAATCTCACCAATATGTGCAGCATCTTGGCTTTTGCTAAAAATGTTTTTACTGGACAAACTTCTGTCTAATTCCCAATTTTTAGACTGAAGTTTCCCTGCACTCCCCCAAGAATCTTTTGAAGAAAAGTTGCTTCCAGGGGAGACTGGCCCGTTTCCTCTCCTGCTGAAACTGGAATCTCGTGACCTTATATAAACATCTGTGGCAGCAGCAAAAATTTAAACCAATACTCCATAATATGAAATAGATAGACAAGAAGAAAGGGAAGTCATAAACCTTGTCTACTCTCATTTTCCCCATCATCATCCTCAGACTCATAGCTCGGATCCATTTTCGGATCTGCGTGTATTTCTGGAACTTCGTCAAGTCTACGACGACGTTCATCAGGAGTCTTTAAAAGCTGCAGTTTCTCCACACATTCTCTAAGCGTAATCATTAGTTAAGGCCTATATCACCAGCTAGAACTTAAGAAGATATCAACTATTCAGCTGAAATTGCATGAATAACATCCCCATCATAATCATAATTACATGCAAATGCTGATTTCACAAAAGACAACAAGTTGGGAGGGTAGGTGAGCTTCTAGGGGTTTCATCTTCTGTTGTCTAGGATGGTCCCTCCATACCTTTTTTTTTTTTTGCACCGGTTTTTTTTGCACCGGGTGAACCCGACTAATCCCGGGGGTGCACAGGCCCTCGGCAAGGAGTTTCCCGCAAGTGCATTACGGTTAATTCAGGTTTTACCTAGTCCGATGGCCCTCAGAAATTGTTTGCACCCACTGGGCTTCGAACTTGAGACCTTGAAAGGGAGCAAACCCCAAGGCTCAAGTCTATTGCCACCAGGCCAACCCCTGAGGGTTCGATGGTCCCTCCATACTTTATCTGGGAAGAAACAAAACAATGTGCAAGGTCTAAAACTCTAGGTCAGACAGAGTAGAGATAGATGGAATTACTAGTAGTAAACACCCATCCAATGCAAATAATAACTCAAGAAGAAAAAAGAATGCCCTGAATTAATGCAAGATTTCCGGAACCACGAGATTCAGTGTCTGAATCATAATGCAGATTCTGTCATGACAAGACAGAAGGAAATATGGTCAACTGGTGACAGTAGTGCACTTCGGACCTAACAACCCTGCCCTACAAGAAAGGGAATACAAAACGAAACAGCGGTCGTACAGGAAGCATCCATATTTGTTTAAGTTATGTCAAATTGAAGAGCATAATTATCTATTCGTTTGATAAATATGAGAACATAATAGACTTTACATAAGTGATCACTTAAAGAAAAGAGAGAAAATATTGATGATAAAGGATATTCCTTTTTACGCCCTTTCTCGCTAGCTCGATCACGAAGATGACTAAGCCGCAGGATCTCCGATTCCAGCCACTGCAATTCAGCACAGATCAGGCATGATATATTAGAACAATTTTGAAAACCATATAGATAATGACGGCTCTGAGAAATAAGACAGGAGAGAGAATTGAGAGAAAACGTGATATAAATGTCTTACACTCATATAGGCCCATTACTCTATGTACATCTTAGCAATCAATATGTAGTTGCCGAACAATCTACATTTAGCTAAAAGTAGCTATCTACGTAACTGCCAACTAGAATGATTACGCTCACACCTAGAGGAGAGCGAATAGCAATCCTAAAAAAAGAGTCTTCATCTCCCATGTAATTTAACTAGACTAGTCCATACCCAGAAAAAGAAAAAAATAAGAGGAGAAACACCTCTGATACCCAGAAGGATCAACAGGAGAAATACTAAGAAGACTGGTCACTGTTGTGTTGCTAAATTTCCTAATCAGTCTTAGAGCCTAGAAAACTTAACTCCAAATGTTTAAATGGCAACATTGAACATCGGGAGAGTGTAATAACCACAGCTATATATTGGTTGATGAAACTTGATAATAAGAAACCTCTCCAACTCCTCATGATGTTAATGTTTCAAACACTAAACTTCAAAGAAGCTACTATAAATTCCCTTTTTAACTTATATATCGTTTTTTACAAAGTCCGTGTTTCACTACATAAGCATCTCCGACACTCAATCAGCAAAGTGCTGACTGCCAACACTATTAAGTACTTTGGCGTAATAACGGTTACACAAAACTCTGTTTCATGTAAATTGATCAGGCACCGGAAGTCAAAAACAAAGAGCATACTTGAGGACTACTGCAAAACTAACCTTCAAGGTGACTGCCAAAGATTATATGTGCATTTGCAGAGGGAGGGAGGGATAGAGGGAGATGGCAGCGCACGAGAAAAAGAGAGAGAAAGCCATCGTTCAAGGTTTGATAAAAGCTACAGGAAAAAACGCGAGAAGTGAAAATGTCCACTATCATGTGCCAAAGGGGACTGCTTATAACTCTGCAATAACTTACCTTCAACCCATTTAGTTAAAATTAACCCATTTATGAAACCGCTACCACCTTAAATCTAAAAATAAATGCATATTTGTAAAAGTAATAAAAAGAAAGCACTTCAGCTTACATCATCAACTCTAGCAGCCTGTATTTCCACGGCTTTGTCAAGAACGTCACCCTGTAAATGTGACGATTTATCAGCAATACTTAGGACAAAGTTATAGTAACCATATATTGTCACAATCAATTCCAGTCTTACCACCGTTAGTCTATCGATCAGTCCACACCTTATACTCTGGCGTAAACGCTTGCATTCTTCCTGACAATTTAAAGTAGATGATGTGAACAGCTAGATCAGAAGACATCAATTTAGCTTTTTCATCAAGCAAGATGCGTGAAAATATTAATGATGTTTCAGATGAGCAATATCAATGATGCAATGACACTCATTGTAGGATAAAATTCCATCGGGTATCATGAGCACGCCAAATATGGACTATATAAACCCTTGGATCTGATACTCATACTCAAAAGCCAACCAACACCTAAATGCAGTTGGCAAAACTTGCTGGCTGCAATACAAGTGTTTAGTCCCTCCTTTTCTTGTCTTTTCCTTTACCACAAGAATTGTTTCAGTAAATTCTATTAAATTAAGTAGCTCATGAATTGCAATTCAATCACCTCGGTAAAATCTTGATTTGAGACAGTATCAATTGATACAACCTCTGTCTTGTTCAGATTTAGGATATCCAACACAATATCAGTTGTCCTCTTGCCAAGTTTGTAGGGTTCAGCAGCTTTGCTTGTACCTGCAACAAGAAGACTCTTGTTTGTGATAGGAAGAGGTGAAAGAGGTTCAAGTACAATTTCAGACACATAGCGACAACAGAGAAAAAAAATGTCCAAAGTAGCAATATCAGAAGAGCTATAAATAATTACCAATGACTTGCACCAGCCTATAGAGGTCTTGCTTCTGTGCACTACCAGAAATTCTTATTCTTACAAATGTCCCAAAAACTTTTTCATGAAAATTGTCAATCTCTTCAAGTAGGTCCTCTATCAACTTCCGTCGTAAGTAAATTAAGCTGATGTTGTGCACATTAATAGCTGCACAGTCTTCAAGATTTGATTGAGGTCCCCTTCTTTCGCCTCTCTTACGTTTACGTTTCCTATCGTTGACTCCACTAGTAAGAGTGTCAACATTTCTATCAGTTTCAAAGTGATTGACTTCCGTATCAACTATACTGCCTTGAAAATCATCTATCTGAGAATCCTCTTTCATAAGAAAATGAGAGTCGAGCAGTTTTAACATTTCAAAATGCCCAACCCGCGGCTTTCCAAATAGTCTTTCAAGTCTTGAATCACATATTATTTGACTTTTCCGACGAGGATCACGAAGTCTTTTTGTTTTAATGTAATCAAGCAACAGAGATTGCACATCAAATTGAGAAATAACAGAAGCGTCACCATTTTTCATGTGCTTAACAAATTCAAGAAGCTCTTTTGATGCCCATTCAGTGGTGCCAGCTGTAGAGAAGCCTTCCCTTCCACTAAAAGCAGCTGCACTGGTCGAATCCTCTTCCTTTCTGAGAGATTTTGATCGTCTTTTTAAGCTTCTTCTTTTAGTTTTACTGGCTTCCAAGGTTTCAATAGAATCATCTGAACCTGAAGCTCCATCATCACTGTTGTCATACTGAGGATCAGCCAACTCATGTTTATTAGCAGATTCATCAGACGCCTTCCAAGGACTTGTCGCATTGGCAATTTCTTCTGAAGATAAAGATAGCCTCATTTTTAAATCAACTAAGTAATCCTTAAACAGATACTCCCAGCAACTCTTGTCATCAAAATGTACTGGTGCCTGGGCTAGCGAAGAGCAAAATTTTTAACACAGCACGGAAAGTATAGAAATAGTAAAAATAAATTGTACAAAAGGATTTCATCTGTTGAGTAGAGTTCGCATTTTACTTTTAACTATTTAGAGTAGGTAAAGGAGTACATACATCCTTGTCTCCCAGCCCATTGCTTTCTATTAGCTTGACAGTTCTCATGCAGGTCTCACAAAAGCCTTTGTTTCGCCTAACACACAGGATAACAGCATTTTTTATACACCCCTTGCATAACGAAAATGGACATGTATAGCACATGTAGTAAGCCTTTTTCTCACAATTGCTACACTGATGCCAACCTGAACCGAAAATAAACAATGAGCAAGATAAAGCAATAGAAAAGCAAGTAAATCCAGCATTATCAAAGCTACAGTAAATCAAGAATATAAAAGCAGCAGAAATCCACAAAAATACAAATGGAGAACTATTGAAATTAGAAAGTATTGATATTAAGATAGTTTCCCATGATAAAAGCTTTTCAGTTCTGGGTTCTGGCAGCGTGTTTAATCCCTACACCCAAAAGCTTGAGAGTTGAGACTTCAATAAAGTCAAGAAAAATGAAAAACCATGGATCAGAAGGAAGAAGAAAGAAATGCATCTAGAGAGGCATTTAATATTTCCAAAACTTATCATCTTTCTAATCAAGAACTCAAATTAAACCATTGATTGACTATTGTAAGCAAAAATAACTGCTCCCAATAACAGTACTACATCGATACCTCTAGTTTAGTTAAATTTAAGAGAACTCTAGCTCAGCTTAATATTATTGAAATAACCTCCCTATAAGAGATTGGATATTAAGTAGCACCCAAGGTGCCCTAACAAATTAGGTTTATCCATACACCCCCACATTGGTTGAAGGAATAGGTTGTTGTTTCCTTCTATGGACCTACGCAATCCTCACCTCATGAACTAGCTTTAGAGGTTGAGTTAGGTCCAAGGTCTATTTTCTTCAAATGCTATCACTTATCAGAGTTAGACTCATTCATATTCTTGGTTTACCAAATGTTCGGTGCTCATGTTATATCGTCCTCGCTCCAATCCAGTCCTGGCTGTTCGGAGGGTTGTTAGAATGTCCCACATTGGTTTTGACTAATGGGTTATTGTCCCTTTATATGCTTATGGGCAATCATCATTTCTTTAGCTAACTTTTAAGGTTGAGTTAGACCCAAGGTCCATTTTCTTAACAATATCATATATAAAATATGATAAACCATTTCTCAAATGACTATACCTACCTACTTTTGTTTCTTTCCCAGCCAGTTCCTCTCCTCCCACCCGGTCTTCTTTCTTCTTTCTACCGTTGGGATCTATAAAATCAATCCATTCACGCTGACCATAAACCCTTGTTATTCAGTCAACTGACTAATCAGTTCAAGTGGTCCACTTCTCCCTCTGGCACTAGCACAAAGATCCTGCACTCTTCAACTTGTGCCCTTTAAACTGATAATAGCTAGATAGTACCATATTGACTGCTATCCTTTTGGTACTCAAGTCTTTATGCTCGGTATATTAAACTGCATTTGCTATCCTTTTTCCTTTCCTTATTTTTTGAATGAGTATTGAAGATATTTTTTTCCCAAAACGTGACAAGCAAGTGCTATTCAACTATGTATTTTTTATAACTTTTTAGATGCCTTGACTATTTATTTCAATTGTATAAATCTCTATTTTCAGGTCAAATTCAAAAAAAGATTAACTAAAACTTTACTCCTATTATTTTTGGCCCAAAAAAAATATTTAGCCTAAATAATATAGTTAAATCCAAGTTTTATTATAAAGTTTATTCGAAAAAAATTATCTAAAAAAGCAATATTCTTAAAAAGGTTTAAAAAAAATATTTTTTAAAAGAATGCCACATAGACAGAAAAATGCACGTGCCAGGCGAGTGCACCCACACTTTTTGCCACATCAACATCTAGGGGGGTAATGGCCCTCAAAAGGCCAAGTTGAGGGGTAAATAAGACCGGGCCTAGTTCGGGGAGGATACTAATAATTTGAGCCAAGTTTATGGGTGTTTTAAGGTGTTTTGCCATTAATGATTGTCAGTTCCTACTTCTAGGCGGGAATAGTGTTTGTCAAAGCAAAAGCGTAGAAGAGCGTTAAGTGTCAGCTAAGGCTTTAAGCTTAAAGCGAAACTAGAGAGGAATAGATGGAAAAAAGGATAAGTATATATATATACACACACATACACACACGCACACTACACACACATAGATATACATATATGTGTGCGTGTGTATGTGTGTGTACACAAACTATAAGCATAAACAACAGTTTGTATGGATCAAAAATTAACCACATTGCAATTAAGTGAATATGAAGTAAAAATTAAAATGCAAGTCAATCAATTTCAACCATATTAAATCTTGGATAAAAAATTAATCAGATTGCATTTAAGTGAAATATGAAGAAAAAATCATGTTAATCAAGTTCAACCATTTTAAAACAAAATTAATATGCAGACATACGATTTTTTTCATGATGGTGATGCCCAGACTAACTCATTAGATACCTACTACCACCCACCGGCACAAGTGTTGGGTAACTTTCCCAACCAAAGTTTATGCAGATGAGAAGAAATTACCTAGTATTTTTTGCCTCCGCTGGGATTTGAATCGGAGGCCTCATGGTTCTCCTCCCACTTTATTGACCGCTAGATCACACCCTTTGGTGTGGTACGCAAACATATAGCTTTTCATTCAAATTAGCAAGTTGTTTTCATATACTAGAATTTTATTCAAATTAGCTTTTCATTCAAATCAGATTGCAGTTAAGTGAAATATAAAGAAAAAATCATGTTAATCAAGTTCAACCATTTTAAAACAAAATTAATATGTAGACATACGATTTTTTTCATGATGGTGATGTCCGGACTAACTCATTAGATACCTACTATCACCCACCGGCACAAGTGTTGGGTAACTTTCCCAACCAAAGTTGATGCAGATGAGAAGAAATTACCTAGTGTTTTTTGCCTCCGCTGGGATTTGAACCGGAGGCCTCATGGTTCTCCTCCCACTTTATTGACCGCTAGATCACACCTTTTGGTGTGGTACGCAAACATATAGCTTTTCATTCAAATTAGCAAGTTGTTTTCATATACTAGAATTTTAATTTCAAAATCCTACAATCCTATCCAGTGATGTTCCTTAATAATAGTTATACAATTTCACCAACTATATTTA
>JASVEL010003744.1:0-202356 GCA_032618575.1 Nicotiana noctiflora | reverse complement strand
CACACAATCATTCATTTGGCAAAAGAATATACACTCTTACTTTCTTGATCGTTACTAATCAGAATTGTCTCTTAACTTTATTGTCCTTACTTTATTGTTCTTATTGACCTACCCCGAGGTCATCGTAACTCGAGGTCAAGACTTGCTTAAGCACTGGTTTGATTCAACTTACTTCTTTAATTTATAAGCTTAGTTTCCTTGGTTAGTAGTTAGTATTGGCCTAAGTTGAGTATCTTTAAGACCACAAAACAAGCTTAATTGTTACTCGAATTTTAGGTAAACAATTGTATCGAAGAAGGAAGCTACAGTATTAATACATTGTTTTAACCTAAACTAACTAATCCACATATTACATAATTACTCTCTACATTATAATTACTTAACTACCCGTCTGTGTATATCCTCAATGTTATTCAACAAAACGTGACTAACAAGGCTTATCTATGGTGTGAAGTGTGAACGGACAAAACGGAAAAGAGAAAATAAAATAGCATTATTAATCAACTATATATTTGAGTCATTTTCTATTGCGGGATTATTATTGTAGTAACGTAAAGACGGGGAAAAGAGAAATTTGACCTGAAATTTCAACTCCAAGTAAACGTCTATCTTGTTTTGAAAGAAGAAAAAGAAGAAGAATACACAATCATATAATTCTCTGTTTAACTCGCGTTGCCTTGTTTCATACGTTCAGACTCAATATATATAGTATCTCTTTTAACATTTTTCTTTTTGGGTTTAACAATTTTACTACTAACAACATGGAAAAAGGGTTTAATTTTGCTAAGTGCATTTTCCATTCGGACAACTTATTGATAAAGTTTTAAGAAAAGCTTTCTAATATAACATGTATTTAGCTTGTTATTGCAATATTGAGAATATTTTAAGGACAATAGTAGAGTATTGTAAAAGAAGTATTTTTTGTTCCATCTCATGTCACACTATTTCACCATAAACAAACAATAACTACTCAGTATAGTCCCACGGGTGGAGTCTGGGGAGGGTAATATGTATGCAGGCCTTACCCCTACCCGATAGGGCAGAGAGGTTGTTTCCAATCGACCCTCGACACAGGAACAAGAAAAGAAAAATAAATAAAAACAACAAAGCATTAGTGACTCCAGCATAAATCACATAAATAGTTGTGTAAACATAGACCATAAATAACCTGGCATATATAAGGACAAGATAAACAAAACAACAATAAGAACAAATGGCATTAGTAACTCCAACAGAAATCACAGAAATACTTTCGAAACCATAAGTCATAAGTAGAATGGCATGAAATACAATACACCAAGCCTATATGGGAAATCTTCCCCCCCCCCCAACTCCAGCCCTACCCTGGGGAAGAAGAGCGTGAAATACTAGAAGCCTCTATCCCCTGATACTAGACCTCCAGGCTTTCCTATCAAGGGACATGTCCTCGGAAATCCGCATTATAGCCATGTCCTGCCTAACCACATCTCCCCAATACCTCTTGGACCTCCTTCTGCTTCGACTCACGCCAACCACCGACAGCCGAGCGCAACTCCTCACCGGGGCATCGAGGCTTCTCCTCCGCATATGCCCGAACCACCTGAGTCTCGCTTCTCGCGGCTTCTCATCCATTGGGGCCACCCCCACCTTTTCCCGAATAACTTCATTCCTTGCCTTATCCAACCTGGTGAGCCCGCACATCTACCTGAGCATCCTCATCTCCGCGACCTTTATTCTCTGAACATTAGAGTTCTTCACCGGCCAGCACTCCGCCCCGTACAACGTGGCTGGTCTAACCGTAGCTCTATAAAACTTCCCCTTGAGTTCCTCTGGCACTTTCTTATCACACAAGACTCCCGACGCAAGCCTCCATTTTGACCACCCGACCCCTATACGGTGAGTGACATCCCCGTCGATCTCTCTGTCCCCCTGAATCACCGAGCAAAGATATTTGAAATTGTCCTTCTTGGCGATGACTCTGGGAACCAAGCTTCACGTCCCTACCAACTTCTTCTTCGTGTGGCTCGGCGCTAAACTTGCACTCCAGATATTCTGTCTTAGACCTGCTTTGTTTGAAACCCTTAGACTCGAGAGTTTGTCTCCAAACTTCCAACCTCTCATTAACATCGACCCTCGTCTCGTCTATTAAGAATATGTCGTCAGTGATTAGCATACACCATGGCACATCCCCTTTTAATATACCTGTTGCAAAAAAACTGATGCATTTTTATATTTAAAAATAATTTTATTTTAAATTTGATTCTTCTCTTTGTAACATGTTTTTAGAGCCATAGAAACTCACAAATAATTCTCTGCCAACCCAACTATTTTAGGAATTTTTTTTTTTTTGGTTTTCTATCACGTATTCACTTTGACACCCAACTAATTTGAAAATTTACCTTGAGGTAAATTTTCACCAAAATCATAGATGGTAATGAAATTGTCTCGTCCAAGTTAATGGCACATATTATCCGCTATAAGACCATAAAGATTTATTTTTTTGGGCTATGCCACCTCGAACCTCAAAAACGCACATGATGTTATATCAACAAAAATAACCAAGTATAATCCCACTTAGTGAGGTTTGGGGAGGGTAGTATGTACGCAGATCTTACCCCTACCCTGGGGTACAGAGGCTGTTTTCAAATAAACCCCCGACATCCTTCCCTCTAATAACTTCCCACCTTGCTCTTAGGGAGACTCGAATTCCTCCCACATGATATTATTATTTAACCAAAATATTGAACTTCGATTAAAGCTATAAAATAATAGAGAAATCGGGTTACTGATAATCAAGAGACCGAAAAAAAATGTAGTAGGCTATCAATAATCAGAATAGACAGTAAAAAAGGTTGTATTCCAGTGACTGTTGTGTGTTACAATGGGTATAACTTCCTCCTTTTATATCCTACTCTAGATGGAGGGATAAAATGTAAGTTGTAATGGGCAATAAATAGCACTAAGTAAGTCGTTACACAATCATTTTCATTAAATGTCAATTCTTCAACGTATTGGGCATTTAATGACTACAGCTAGACTTCTTTCTGCCTTCACATCCATGCTTTAAATGCTTTTTTTTTGCTCGTTACCGTTGGATGTCTTGAACATATACGAAGCTTGTGTCTATTTGTTGTTGATGTCCTTCATCTCCGTAGTTACATTCTCACCTGTTCTAAATAGGTACGGGACTTCTTAATCGAATTGTACCTCGTGCCTAATTTACTTCTTCGTATCTCCTCCTCAAAATAATAATTTTTTTTGTTTGATATTCCACGTGTCTTGCCACGTCATAAAAAGTTTTTTTCCAATACAGATAGTCCCCCCACTTTCTATTTATTTATCGTTTAAATATATGGGAAGTGGATTCTTACAAGATGGAATTTTTGTCATCATAAATGATGTGTCAGTGTTGGCGCTTCAATTATCTCCTCCATTTAATGCTCTTCACATATGTCGCCTTCTGATTCGACCCTGCAGCTCTACACCCTTTTTTCTAGGCTTTCTTAACCTTTCTTTTCGAGAAGTGAAAGTTCTCCTTAATATAGTTTTCCATTTATACCTCTTTAGTTTTACTAGTTGCCTCTTTACCATACTTTGAATCTTCAACTTTCTTCTGCATCCAGTAATCCCTTTTTCCTTTCTTCCAAGAACCAATTTTAACCAGCAATGGCATCTTCAAAACCTAACCCCAGAAAGGTCCCGAACCTTGCTCAATTTCCTAATGCCCCTCCTTCGCTTAGGCTCAGCAAAGACAAAGAGGGAAGACTTCACTCTTTAAGTCATCGCGCGAGGGGTCATCTGGTAATACCCCTTCTTCCCCAAACCCGAATGTCACAAGTTCTTCTTCTAAAGTATCTCACTCTAAAGGTAAAGAGCTTTTTGACCCTTCTTCAGAACCTTCAATTGAGGACATTGTTCCCAGTGACTTATCCTTCTTGAGTGATCAAACGTCACTCTTGAAGCAAGTAGAAAAGTTGGATAAACTTGATGCTTATGTTTCTCTTATAACCGAACTCACAATCCCAACCATTAGGAAGGAGTGTATTGGAGAGAAAATCTTCGAGTGTCCATTCCTACTATTCAGCAAAGGATATCTTCTTCTAGGAATGGATATTCATTTGTCTACACCTATACTTTTGTTTTAGGGTTCGGGAACAAAGGAATGCAACCCGGCGTAGCTATGGCTATACGAGTTGCTGCCAACGCTGCTCTTGATCTGGACAAGACCAAAGCTTTGATAGCAGCAAAGAGAAAGTTTTTGGCAGCTGATGCTAGCACGGGGGTAGAGGAGAGGCCAAAAATAAGAAGACGTTGAAATAATATTGAGGGTGCTCCCGCTCGTACCTCTTCAGCTGAGACTGCCTTGGTTGAGGAAGAAGTCGCTCCAGTAGACTTTAGTGAGCCTACACCCCGTCTTTTTATTGAAGGTAGTGAGTTCGGCCCTGCTTTAAATGAAATTTTTTTATCTTCCTCACTTCCCATTTCTCCCAATTCGTTTTCTTCTTCTTTACCCGTAAGTGTTTTTGACCTTACATTGGGTTCCTCTTTATCACTTTTGGCGGGTATTTCTGCTCCCATATCTATTCAAACTCCCAAGCCTGTTCCTATTCAAGCTCACGTACCTTCTACCATTATTCCTTCTTCTTCCACTCCTTCCTCCATTCCCCCATCTTCCTCTTTAGTACACTCGAAAACCGGCCTGAGTAGCAACGATATGATTATGAGAAAGGTCACACTTGAAGTACCTGCTACTCATAGCCTATTAAGGAAGACTGGTGATACTAATGTGTGGTTGGAGCCTTTGATAGGGGATTTGGAGAAAAGAAAGATGGAAGACCACAGCGCTTATCTCTGATGAACGACGTAGTTCATTCGACTTTGAAGGTAATTTCTTTTTGAATATTAATTTCCCCTTCCTCGTAGGTATTTATTTTTGTACCTTTATATTTGCAGGCTAACTTAATCAGCACGGAGCTTATGGGGAGGATCTCTTCCTTGGAGAGAAAGGCTCGTGAATCTTCTAAAGGTTCTGAAGAGATTCAATTTGAAGCTCAGAGTTGGAAGAAGCAATATGAAAGTGCTTTGATGGATGTGGAGGAACTTCGAGACGAGAAAGCCCGTTTGGAGAAATCGTGCTTTATCAATCGATTAGGATTGTCCCATGCCGCCTTGAGTCAGTTAAGAAGGCCAAAAATATCTTGAATGACTCGTTGTTAAAGGCGAATAAAGAGATCAAAGGGCTCAAAGAACTCATGAAGAGGAAGGAAGATTATGCCAAGGAGTTAGAGCAAAGCTTGAGGCAAGCCCGGGTCGATTTGAAGACTTCCTCGGACAAGATCCACGCCTTAGAAGATTCCAACATTACTATCAAGACGTCTCTTGACTCCCAACTAATTGAGCAAGAAGCAATGAGAAATTCTCTTGCTACGCGAGAGAAGGATTATGAGACTCTGGAGAAGGAATATAGCTCTCTTGCATAGAATTTCAACTATAAAGTCAACTGGGCTTTTCGTACATCACGCCGGGATGTATTATTGGAGGTTACTCAAGAGGGTTTTAATTTACAATCTGAAATAGCCAAGATTGTATATGTGATTGAGAAACGTAACCAACCTGAAGGCACTCCCGAGCAGCCTATCAGTATTCCTTCTCCCGTATGTGGGACTTCTGAGGCAGTGACTCCAGTGGATGGCGAAGCTATTACTGAAGATACCGGAGTCTTTGAAAATGAAGCTATCCCTACTCCTGCTACATCCTTTGACACTCCTTCCTTTCCAGTGATCAACTAATGGAAATGTTTTTTTGTTTTGTTATGTTTTCCTTTGGTGGTTTAATCCTTGTAAAAGGATTTTTTGTAATAAAGTCCCCAGTTCCTAAAATGGGGTGAACTTATTTAAATATAATTATAATTTGAATGATCAAATTTGTTGTGCCGTTTTAGGGGTTTACTTAATACCTCCTTTTGTTCGTGCCTATCTGTGTATTTAGGAATTTATAGAATAATTTTTGCATTTTTATCCTTTTAGAAAATGCTTTATGATTCTACTTGTGGACTTGTCAACACGAGGATTATAAAAGAGGGTAGTTTTATATATTAGCACTTAATGAAGAAGACGTCTCAACTTCATAAAATGGTGATATACTATGGAAGAGATAGGAAACACATGTTTTTCTTTTTCTCTATATGAAATAACGTTTCCAAGCTTTTTATTCATGAACTTGGGGTAAAGTTTTTGAATGATACATGTGTTATAGTACGTCTATGACTTCCTCGCAACTGTTTTTTGTGCAACGGATTTTTTATAAAAAAATACACAAGGTTTTCCTTTAGAACCTGTTTTAGCATGTAACCATAGTCCTATCTTTATGTATTCATAAAGGATTTGGAGAGTATTTACAATATTGCGACTTTGCAAAATAGTGTAACTGAATCTTAGTTAGTTGGAGAAGCCTGTTCTAAAAGGTATTGTGTGCGGTAAGCCCACCATCCAAGGCGTTACCCACGTACAAGTATTTTAAGGTTATCCTGGTTGACCAAGCCCATGCTTCCATCCGTAATGATCCAAGGATTAACTGGATCTGCAACCCAGTGCATAAGCAGAGAGGACTTCGTGGTCTTATTTCAGCTGGTAAGAAATACAGGGATCTCTGTTGCTGCCATTAATTTGCTTGGTAGTTTCGAGCCATTGTTGTTTCCTAGTTTTGCCTTTAGAGTTGTAATCATACAAGTCCTGCTTACTTTGAATTCCCGTATCTCTTTTACAGTCCCGCGTCTGCTATATTGCACGAAGCTATATGTACCGCATAGTCCCCAAGTGTTCAAGCGCGATAGGAATGAGGTCTTGAGCATTTGGTTGTTACTCGTAAGCTAACCCTTTCCCTGAAACAAAAAGTGCACGAGACTCGAAGATACGGTTTTTAGATGTAAACTGCCTACACGTATTCATTTCCATCAGATCTGTGTAACCTTAGGCTCAGAATTTATGAGTATTCTATTTTGCCATGCAGATTGTATCTCATCATTTGGTACGGGTTAGGATTTGTGCCTAGCATCTAAAACCGTTAGTAAAATCATAAAAGAGACATATTAATTCTATATGAAGGTACCTGAACGTATTTACTTTCTTAAAAGTAGTATTTTTTCAGGTGTACAGCATTCCAATATGAAGGAAGAATTTCACCGTCCATGGTTTCTAACTCATACGCTCCTTTGCCTGCTATGCTACGGATTTTGTACGGTCCTTCCTATCTTGGACTTAACTTCCCCGAATTAGCAGCCTTCGTGGATTGAAACACCTTTTTGAGCACGAAGTCCCCAATTTTAAAGAACCTGAGACGTGCTTTTCGATTATAGTACCGTTCAATCATTTGTTTTTGGGTTGCCATCCTTATCAATGCTCTTCTTCCTTCTACCAGATCCAAGTTAACTCGTAACTCCTCATTGTTTGCATCTTCCCTTGCTTGATCGTACCTTATACTTGGTTCCCCTATTTCAACGGGAATCAAGGCTTCTGCGCCATATACCATGGAGAATAGGGTTTCGCCCGTACTTGTTTTTGTAGTTGTCCGATAAGCCCACAATACAGCTGGAAGCACTTCAGGTCAATTACCTTTTGAATCTTGCAACCTCTTTTTCAAATTATTGATGATATCTTGTTCGTGGATTCTGCTTGCCCATTACCAACTGGATGATATGGAGTCGGTGTTATTCTCTTGATTTGCCAGCTTTGAAAGAACTCTGTAATTTGTGCTCCTATGAATTGCGGACTGCTGTCGCACACGATTTCCTTTGGAACCCCAAAGCGTCATATTATATTTCTCCAGATAAAGTCTTTGACTTCTTTCTCTCGTACCTGTTTGAATGCTCCTGCTTCTACCCATTTGGTGAAATAGTCAGTAAGCATGAGTATAAATTTCACCTGACCTTTTGCTTGTGGTAGTGGACCCATAATATCCATCCCCCACTTCATGAAGGTCCATGGAGCTATGATTGGATGTAACAGCTCAGTTGGCCTATGCATGTTGTTCCCGTACCTTTGGCATTTATCACATTTAGATATGAAGTCGTTTGCTTCTTCTTCCATTTTGGGCTAATAGTACCCGACCCGTATCAATGTTTTTACCAACGATCGGCCTCTCGCATGATTTCCCCAGTGTCCTTCATGTATTTCCCTCATTATATACTCCGTTTGCGAGGGACCAAGACACCTTGCTAGAGGACATCCGAACATCTTTCGATAAAGATTTCCTTGGTGTAAACAGTAACGGCCAGCTTTCTTTCGTAAATCATGAGCCTTTGTTTTATCATTAGGTACGGTTCCATACTGTAAAAAGCAATAATTTCATTTTTCCAATCCCATGTCAGATGATTAAAATTTACCTCGTTCTCATCAAGCTCGAGAATGGAATGAATTAAATGTATAATTGAAGCGTCTGCGTCGTTTGCTATATCTTCTCAAGATATTCCCGCATTATGGTTTCTCTGGCTACAAAAGTTCCCAGCACTTGATTTACTACTAGTTGTGAATCACTTTTGATTATGACTTGCTTGATGCCAAGTTCGAGTGCCAACTCTAAACCTGTAATCACAGCTTCATACCCTGCTTCATTGTTAGTGACAGAAGGACATTTTATAGCTTGCCTAATTTTTTCTCCTTTTCGTGGGATTAAAAAAATTCCTAAACCTACCCCTTTTACATTAGATGAGCCATCAGCAAATAAAGTCCAAATCCCTGGGTTTGCACCGTTAAAAACCTGTAATTCTTTTTCTGCCTCTAGGTGCATCCCCTGACTAAAATCAACTACGAAATCTGCGAGTACTTGGGATTTGATAGCAGTTCTAGGTTGGTAAATTATTTCATATTCACTTAATTCTATAGCCCATTTTGCTAATCTACCTGACAATTCATGTTTATGCAAAATATTTCTTAGGGGAAAATTCGTAACTACAACGATAGGGTGACATTGGAAATAAGGTCTTAGCTTCCTAGATGCCATAATTAGTGCTAATGCTAGCTTTTCCAACTGTGGATACCTGGTTTCCGCATCTAATAAAGTTTTACTTACGTAATAAATAGGAGATTGCTTACCTTGGTCTTCACGAACTAGAACAGCACTTATCGCTACTTCTGAGACTGCCAGATAGATAAGCAACTTCTCACCTTCTCTTGGTTTTGCCAATAAGGGCGGATTTGACAAGTAGGTTTTCAAATCCTTAAGAGCTTGTTGACAATCTTCGTTCCACTCGAAATGATCTTGTTTCTTCAGCGCCGAGAAGAATCTAAAGCAATTTTCAGAAGATTTAGAAATAAATCTCCCTAGAGCTGCGATTCTTCCAGTCAACCTTTGAACCTCCTTTTATTTGTAAGGATATCGGGTATTTCTTCGATTTCTTTAATCTGTGAAGGGTTTACCTCAATGTCACGGTTAGAAACAAGAAAACTCAAAAATTTACTTGAGGCTACTCCAAATGCACATTTCTCTGGGTTAAGTTTCATATTGTACTTACGCAAAATTTCAAACGTGAAAAATAAATGAGAGATGTGATCATCAGAGTGTTGAGTTTTAACAAGCATATCTTCTATATATACTTCCATGGTTTTCCCTAAATGTTCTTGAAACATTTTGGTGACTAACATTTGATAGGTTGCACCAGCATTTTTAAGACCAAAGGGCATTACTTTAGGAAGTCTGTCCCCCGGTCAGTGACGAAGGAAGTCTTTTCCTCGTCGTCGGGGTGCATTTTAATTTGATTGTACCCCGAATATGCATCTAAAAACTTAGAAATTTGTGACCTGCCGTGGCGTCTATCATCTGATCTATATGAGGTAAGGGAAAAGAATCTTTTGGACAAGCCTTATTGAGATCAGTATAATCTACACAAACTCGCCACTTACCATTTTTCTTAGGTACGATCACCGTATTGGCTAACCAATCAGGATACTTTACCTCGCGGATTGACCTAATTTGTAATAATTTTTGGACTTCATCTTGAATTACTTGATTCTTGAAGGTTCCTTGCTTTCTTTTCTTCTGTTTGATTGGATGTAGGTTGGATCCACGTTGAGTTTATGAGTCATTACTTCCGATGGTATACCTGTCATCTCAGTATGGGACCAAGCAAAACAGTCCCCGTTAGTTTTCAAAAATTCAATTAACGTACCTCGCATATCAGACCTTAGGTTGACCCCTACATAAACTTTTCTCTCGGGCCATTGTTCAGATAAGACCATTGCTTCGAGCTCTTCAATTATTGTTTTGATATTTTCATTTTCCTCGGGTTCCTGAATAACATCGGGCCTCGAGTCTAAATCTATTTTTTTAAGTGAATTTTGACTTTTGTCGCCCTCAACTGCGTCGTTGGAGTTCGTTTCTGCTACGATGTTGATACTCCTGGCTATTCGTTGATCCCCTCAGATTTGTCGTATTCCCCAAGGCGACGAAAATTTAATGACTTGATGTAGAGTTGAAGGAACAGCATCCATATCATGAATCCATGGCCTCCCCAAGATTAGGTTATAAGCCATTTCTATATTTATTACCTGAAATTTGGTTTCTTTAACAACTCTCGCAGCGTAAGTTGTTAAGACCACTTCTCCCATCGTTATCACATTCGTATTATCAAAGCCTGATAATATATTCGCCTTAGGTATCATCATATTTTTAGCTTGTATTTCTTGTAGTACTTTTAGTAAGATGATGTTGACAGAGCTTCCCGAATCGATTAAGACTCGCCTCACATCAGTATCGTGCATGAGTAAAGAAATAACCAGTGCGTCGTTGTGAGGGGTGATCATTCCTTCGGTGTCTGCATCATCAAAAATCATGCTTTCATCCTCCAAGGTTTGGCGTACTCGTTTCCCATGTGTAATAACCACCTTTGAAATTTTCTGTGAAGCTGTATACGTTATTCCATAGATATCCTCTCCGCCGCTGATAACGTTCAATGTATCGTGTGACATGATGTTCACAATAAATGAAACGTATACGTTCTAAAAAGAATCGATTATCAGTTTCCCTGTAACGGAACCAATTTGTTTAACCAAAATATTAAACTTCGATTAAAGCTAGAAAATAATAGAGAAATCGAGTTACTGATAATCAAGAGACCGAAAGAAAATGTAGTAGGCTTTCAATAATCAGAATAGACAGTAAAAAAGGTTGTATTCCAGTGATTGTTGTGTGTTACAATGGGTATAACTTCCTCCTTTTATAGCCTACTCTAGATGGAGGGATAAAACGTAAGTTTTAATGGGCAATAAATAGCATTAAATAAGTAGTTACACAATCATTTTCATTAAATGCCAATTCTTCAACGTATTGGGCGTTTAATGACCGAATGTGGACTTCTTTCTGCCTTCAGATCCATGCTTTAAATGCTTTTTTTTGGATCGTTACCGTTGGATGTCTTGAACAGATACGAAGCTCGTGTCTATTTGCTGTTGAGATCCTTCATCTCCGTAGCTACGTTCTCACCTGTTCTAAATAGGTACGGGACTTCTTAATCGAATTTCACCCCGTGCCTAATATACTTCTTTGTATCTTCTCGTCAAGATAATAATTTTTTTTGTTTGATATTCCACTTGTCTTGCCACGTCATAAAAAGTTTTTTTCCAATACAGTTATATCATGCCTTATAAAGTTTTTTATTTTTTTGCCCATTTCGATGATGGAATTTGTGTAAGGTAACACATGCATTCCTTCTTTACGAGCTTGTGAGTCTAAAGGTCCGTTATACCTGCTTGACCCGCTCTCATTGGCCCGCCCTGGGTGATGGGTATCGTAGAAATGTTTTGGAAAAGTTGTATAACCAAAATTGCGTTCTTTTTATCATTAGTAGAAAGACTGATTGAGTATATTTCGTATAAAGTGAAACGCGTGAAGGGGTTGGGTGAAGCGTATCTTTAGTTCTGCTTTTCTAAGTTTCTACGCGCTACTTTTTCCGATACTTTCTCTCAACTCTAATTCATAGAGCTGGTTATATGCACAATTGTGTGGTTGTAAAATTTTAATCAAACTTGTTTTGCTTTGTGAGACTGTACTAGTAGCGAAGAGAAGAGAATTAAGGATATGATGATGCGATCGTGTTGTCGACCATTAGAGAGGTGTTTTGGGAGAAGAAACGGAGATGGGCTTTTATGGCATATGGACTTAAAACCACATGCTTCTGGTGATTTCTCAATTGCTGTAGTTCAAGCTAATTCTTCACTTGAAGACCAAAGCCAAGTTTTCACTTCTCCTTCTGCTACTTATGTTGGTGTTTATGATGGCCATGGTGGTCCTGAAGCCTCCCGTTTTGTCAATAGACACCTCTTCTCTTATTTGCATAGTACGTCTTTTTGCTTTTATTGGCATAATTTTATAGTTTTTGGTGTCATATACTTTTGTGGGTCAGTTCTTGCTACTGTAATTTCTGCTCAAAAAGCTAAAAGGTTGCTCCTCTATATTCAAAATTAGGTTATGCCTGTGAATTCTTGGAGTATACGGTATATTCTTTTATATTTATTTTTAGTCCTGATTTTCATTTTTTTATGTATTATAATTTTGTGGGTCAGTTCTTGTTTCTGCAATTTCGGCTCAAAAAGCTTAAAGATTGCTCCTTTATACAGAATTAAGCTATGTCTATGGATTCTTGTAGTAACGTTGTTTCCTTATTTTGGCCTGAGTTTTAAGTTTTTCATGTCTTACGCTTTTGTGAGTTTTGTGGGTCGGTTCTTGTTTCTACAATTTCTGCTAAAAAGGCTTAAAGGTTTCTCCTTTATTCAGTCAAACCTCTCTATAACACCCTCATTTATTGCGGATATTTTTGGATGTTATAGCTAATTGTTGTTATAGAAAACATATATTATAATAGAAATGAGATTTGGTTCCAGAAAAAATTGGCTTTTATAGGGAAGTGCTCTTATATAAGTATGTTATTATAAATAGGTATGATTGTACAAGATTAAGCTATGTCTTTGGATTCTTGAAATGTACCTATTTTACCTGGTTTTTAAGTTTTTCATGTCATATACTTTTGTTGGTCACATCTTGTTTCTGAAAATTATGTTCAAAAAGCTTAAAGGTTGCTCCTTTGTACAAGATTAAGTTTTGTTGCTTTTCTGAGCTGTTTGTTTTGAATTTTGTGTAGAATTTTCGAAAGAGCAAGGGGGTTTGTCGTCTGATGTGATAAAGAGGGCATTTAATGCTACAGAAGAGGATTTTATTCAATTGGTGAGGAGATCATTGCCTGTAATGCCGCAGATTGCTTCAGTTGGATCATGTTGTTTGGTTGGTGCAATTTCGGAGGGTGAATTATACGTGGCTAATTTAGGGGATTCGAGGGCAGTTCTTGGACGCAGAGGCTTTGAAGGGGAGACGAATTCTGTGGTTGCAGAAAGGTTGTCAACTGATCATAATGTTTCATGTGAAAAAGTGAGAAAAGAAGTTGAGTCACTTCATCCTGATGATCAAGCTGTTGTGGTTTACATTCGAGGTGTTTGGAGAATTAAAGGCATAATTCAGGTTAGCTCACTTGTTCTATACACTTGCCAACCCGTTTGTCTGTTGATGAATGATTTAAGTATTCTAAATGTATAAGAGTTTGTTGTATTTGGATTTGGTGTTTTATTATGTATCCTATTCTCATATTGCTTAACCTTTGTATATCATCTTCTGCTTTATTAATGCAGCATGAGTTCTGCTTTCAAATTTGTTCTTAAGGCTTTACAATCTTCCCTGCTGTTCCAGGAATCACACGCTTTACCTCTTGGTCCACTGTTTCATGCAGTTCAAGCTTAGAGGAAGCCGTGTTCCCTACATGAGACGTGGATGAAGATTTTATAAAGCAAAGAGTCGTGATTTCATTGAATAGTTATCCTTTTTCATTTACTTCTTGGCCATCATAGAAGGCTCTGAATTCTTGTGAAGGTTCTCTAATTTTAGACCTAGAATTTTGTTTGTTATCTGCTGATAGAAGTAACAAGGAATGCCTGCATTGTGTTTGTAGCTTTTTTGTCCCATTTCTCTCTTTATGGAGATGTTAGGAACATAGCGACTTATAAACCTTGTGATTTGCAGGTCTCGAGATCTATTGGAGATGCCTATTTGAAGAAACCTGAATTTAACAGGGATCCTATATTCCAACGATATGGAAATCTTGTACCTCTGAAGCGGCCTGTACTAACAGCTGAGCCTTCTATTGTTACACGAAGTATTAGGCCTCATGACTTATTCCTGATATTTGCTTCTGATGGCCTCTGGGAACACTTAACTGATCAAGTAGCTGTGGAAATAGTCTCTAAAAACACAAGAGCTGTAAGTTTCCCATTCTTTCATTCTCGTTTCCCTAGCGAAGTAAATGGACAGATGTGCATGGCTATGCTTTTCTTGGGCCAAGGGTCTGTTGGAAACATCCTCTCTACCTCCACAAGGTAGGGCTATTGTCTGCGTACACACTACCCTCCCTAGACCCCACTTGTGGGATTAAACTGGGTTTGTTGTTGTCGTCTATTGCAGATCGACTTGAGGCAATAGCTTTTTTAGCAGATTTCAGAGTCAAGATAGTCGTATGACTCATCCTGTTTATTGTTTGGTTGGGGTAATTGCAGGGAATAGCTAAGAGATTGGTGCGAGCAGCGATTCAGGAAGCTGCTAAAAAGAGGGAGATGAGGTACAGGGACATACAGAAGATAGAAAAGGGGATTAGGCGTCATTTCCACGATGATATAACAGTTGTTGTGATCTATCTTGATCACAAGAGAGAATCTTTCCACTCCAAAGGCACTCTTGGCTCTATCACCGCACCAGTAGACGTTTTCTCATATAACTCAGAAGATGCTGAGGAGAACCAAGTGATTGGAGTTTTTTAAACAGCCAAAAATCCATAGCAAGAGTGGTATATTCAGTATATCATATTGAGCGGTATAGAAAGACAGTGATATAAACAAGACAATACATGGAGAGAGTACAGGTTTGATGTAGATAAACTGGAGTTATGGGTGGCTGACTGATGAGGCTGAGAGCAGTTCAGTTTAGGATCTGACCATACCCATCGATTTTTTCCCCCTTTTGAGATAAACAGTGTAAAAGGATGCTAGTGATTTTGAGCTGACCGTTTTTTCTATTTTTTTGCTTGCATTACCTATTGTTTCTAGCCTTATAAGGGGAGTTCTCTAGCAATTCCCTCTCATTCCAGGTTATGTTATATATTGCTGGGCAAAAAGTTGAATAATCTGAGATCTGGATGGCCTTTCTTTCAGATTGATTGTGCCTTCTTTCTGTTTTGTTTAGTTAGTTGGGTTGGTGAAATAAATTGTCTACAAAATTGCAGATTGTTGTTCAACTAATTGGTATGCCTGTTTGAAAATCAACTGAAAGCGAAATCGTTTTGCCCTTTTTTATTTAATTTAATCATACGGGGAGTCTGTTTGAAACGAATGATAGTTTACGACGTGTAATTAACAATAACAACAATGGGATTACACTGGTCCGTTGTTGTTGTTGTTGTTAATTATACGTAGTAAACTATCGTTCGTTTCAAACAGACTCCCCGTATGATTTTAGGTCTAACCTGTCCCTAAAACCAAATGGAATAGTTGGCAATGACGTAAAAAGTGGGAAACAACCAGTGTACTTGCACAATAAATTGAACCAACCGAAAGTAAAGATCGCAATTGTGCAGTTTCATCGTCGAAAATTATGCACAGAATTGTTCTTAAACTGCAGCTAAAATCTCAATCAAACAGAGGATACATCCTTAACAAGTTTGCATTTGGTACAACAAATGTCATACATTTGATATTCTAGACGTAAAAGTTAAGAGCAAGCATACCTTAGCAGCTAATGTATACCCATTTAGAACGAAACCTTGCCTTTCAAGCGCACTCCATAACATCACAAAGCCTCAAAATTTTCATCATTGTATACCTATGTGAATCTGTTCTAATAAAAGTCTCCAACATTGTAACAAAAATTCTATATACAACAATTAGCACACTGCTCATATTTTCGCAGTATACAAGTATAACAATGAAAATGGAAGAGAATAAACATAGCAAAACGCTATTGCTACTAAACTATAATTCCATCAAAAAAGAAAACTCATTTCTTCGTCAATCGCTCTGATAATTTAGTCTCTTCCTCTTTAGAAACATGAGGATTAAGCTTACGAAGGTTGTTAATAAAAGCTAGAGCTTCATCTCTTCTATTGAGTTTACAATAGGAATCTATAATGGAGTTATACGTGCTATCATTTGGCTTACAACCTTGCTTGATCATGTAACGAACCACTTCAATGGCATCAATAAACATTGCATCAGCTGCATACCTTGAAACAAAGGTATTATATGTGATCACATCAGGAACAATTCCAGAATCCTTCATTTCTGTAAATATTCGTGAGGCATCTCTCATCCGACCGTTTCTGCAATAAGCATATATCACTGTGTTGTACGAAATAACATCAGGCCCGACTCCTTTTCCTATAATTTCCATTAGTAGTTGTTCTGATTTCTCATAGTTGCTGGACCGGCTGTACATGTACATCAAACTATTGTAGGTTGTCAAGCTAGGAGTGAAACCAGTATCTTTCATGAAGTTCATGATCTCAGCTGCCTTTGTAACCATTTGCTTCCGACCATAAATTGAAAGCATGGCATTTAATGTGGTTATGTCTGGAGACACACCTCTACTTTTTAACTCCAAAAAAGCTCGTTCAGTCTCCACTAGAAGATCACTTTTGCTATATACTAGTACAAGGGTCTTCAGAAGAATAGCATGAGGTTGGATTTCGGAAGTGTATATATCTTCTGCAAGTGCATGTATCCGGTCAATCTCTTTCCCGTTACCATACGCATGAAGCAAGGAACTGTATGTTAGCTCATTGGGTTTACAACGACCATCTTTCATTTCTGCAAGTACTTTTTCAGACTGTTCCCACAGCCCGCCCCGAGCCAAAGCTGCTAGAACAGCGTTATAGGTGGAGAGGTCCGGATTGACCCCTGCATCTAACATTCGCCTGTAAACGACCATAGCTTGATCAAAAGCCCCACAACGACTGTAAGCACCAATTAAGGTATTGAAGGTGTCCCGCTCAGCTACAAACCCGGCTCTCTTCATTTCTTTGAACACTCCAGTGACTTCTGAATCCATTCCATTCTGCCCAAATACGGCTAGGAGTGTATTCCAAGTGACAATATCCGGGGAACAACCACACGTCTTGATATCATCAAAAACCTTCATCATTTCAGCAAATTTTCCCCTGTTTCCATACATCTTAATAAGCGCATTGAAAGTGCAGATGTTTGGTTTACAACCTGCACTTGTCATCTCCTCAAATATTCTCATTGCCGATTCATCCTTACCAGCCTTCTCAAAACCGGAAAACAAGGTGGTATACGTAAACACATCAGGCTTAATCCCTTTATCCGTCATCTGGGCTTTCAGCTCCATCGCTTCCTCCAACAGACCATCCCTAGCATAAGCAGATACCAATGAATTGTACGTCACAATGCTAGGCAAAAACCCATTTACCTCCATATCTCGCAAAACCTCCATAGCTTCTTTCGGCCTCCTAGACCTCCCATAAACATCTAACAACGCGTTGTACGTGACCTTATCAGGCAGAAAACCTCCTAATTTCATTTCCTCAAAAATCTGCCTAGCTTCCTCATACAAAGACCCCCGGCGACAACAAGTAATTAGAGTATTATAAGTATAAGCATCAGGAACAACTCCGGAGCTCTTCATACTTTCAAAAACACCCAAAATTCTACTCCAAGGCATACCCATTTTCCCATAAACATTCAAAATCACATTGTAAGTAATTAAAGTAGGCTTACACCCTTCCTCCTCCATTTTCTTGTAAACATTAACCGCATCCCTGTACCTCCCATTACGCGCAAATGCAGTAATTAAAGAAGTATATGCATAAACATCAATACCAAAACCATCTTTATGTAAATTATGAAGCAATGATGATGCCACTGAAATCCTACCCTCTTTCCCAAGCATGCTTATAACCACAGCAATAACAGACCCATTTAACAAAACCCCCGAATCGGGTCGATTTCGAACCCATTCAAACACATTCAACGCCAAGTCACATTTTTTATAGTAACCTAAACCTTTAATAATACCCAAAATATCAAAACTCAATGAATCTGTATCTAATTCAGAACTTTCTAAACGATGCTCAGTATATAAACTGAGCAAAATTTTGTTAATATTGTGGAGTAGAAATTCCGGGTCAATTAGGGTTTGGAGAGTTTTCTCACCTAGAGAGGAGAGGCGATGAGGATACCATGGTTTCCCCCTGTTGGTATCATGCTCCTTGCCAATAATACGCCGTGGAGTTCTGGGGATAGGAGAAGGGTAAATTGGGGATTGAGGAATCTGAGTAGAATTAGAAGTGGAAGTTGAAGTAGAAGGGAAGTTAGGAGAAGAGTTGGGATTTTGGTGATGAAAGAGGTCATTTAGGAATGGAGCTAAAGGTTGAGTGGTGGAGTTAGAGAAATGGGGGTGTGAGTCTTGGAAGATAGATTTAGAGGGGGGAGGATTTGGTAGTAGCAGAGGGAGAGCTAATTTGTCCGCCATGAAACACAATTCAGAGCTTGTAAGGTAATTACTACTCATATCTTGTTTGTATTTTGGAGGCTGATACCTCACGAGACTTGCCATGGTGACCAGTTATTGTGTGTTCCTCAGATATTTTCTTATTTATTTAATAATTAAAGAGTTATTTTATAATCAATTGTTTTCTTCCCAACTTTTTCCACTTATGTATTTATTTCTTTTTTTACAGTTTGATTGGTGGAAGGTTGAAACACTTGCAATAAAATAGTAGTATATAAAACGTATCCTTCCTGTACAGAGGAAAATTAACAATATAGCTTGTTAGATTAATATGCCTTTGTTATAAATATATTATATTATGGATATTCATACTCCATTGTAAATAAGCTTTCTGAAAAAGCTTATCCATATAGGACTCCGTCGTTAATATGTTTATCTATTTAGTACTCTATTGGAAATAAGCTTCCTGAAGAAGCTTATCTTTTCGGTATCCGGTTACGAATAAATATTATCCCCGGTAGAAGATTATCTATGTTGGGTATAATAAGTTTATCCTTTCAGTATCCGATTATGGATAAATATTACTATCGGTAGAAGATTATCTATACAGGATATAATAAGCTTATCATTTCAGTATCCGGTTATGGATATATATTACTCTCGGTGGAAGATTATCCATACCGGGTATAATAAGCTTATCCTTTCAGTATTCGGTTATGGATAAATATTACCCGGTAGAAGATTATTCATGCCGGGTATAATAAGCTTATTCTTTCCATTCTCCATTATGGATAATCATTACCCCTAGTAGAAGATTATCCATAGTGGGTACAATAAACTTATCCATTCAGTACTCCGCTATAGATAAATATTACTCTCAGTAGAAGATTATCCATATATGGTATTGTAGCAGCTTACACAGCACCATGCAGTAGCAGCTTACACAACAGCTTGCAGTAGCAGCTTTCTTCCTTCTATAAATAGAAGGGTTTTCAGTTTATTATGTACATCAGTTTGGAATTCGAATAATATATCAGTTCCCCTTTATACTTGTCTTTACTTTACAGTCTTTATTTTATAACATGTTATCAGCACGAGACTCTGCCATCTCGAGCAAATATTTTGAAAGTATCTGCGGTAAGAACTTTCTTTTTTTAAATAATGTCAAATCTTTCTAAACTTGAATTTGTAGCCCTGGATATATCGGGCAAAAGCTATATGTCTTGGGTGCTTGATGCTGAAATTCATTTTGATGCGATGGGTCTGGCAGACACCATCAGTGATAAAAATCAGGCATCAAACCAAGACCGTGCCAAAATAATGATATTCCTACGACATCACCTTGATGAAGGCCTGAAAATGGAATATCTTACTATTAAAGATCCAGTCATACTGTGGAATAATTTGAAAGATAGATATGACCACCTGAAGATGGTCGTTCTTCCACAGACACGATATGATTGGACACATCTAAGGCTACAAGATTTTAAATCTATCAGTGAGTATAATTCTGCTATATTCAGAATTATTCCCCAATTAAAATTATGTGGTGATAATATTATTGATTATGATATGTTGGAGAAAACTTTCACCACTTTTGATGCCTCGAATATGCTCCTGCAGCAGCAATATCGAGGGATGAGATTTAAAAGATATTCTGAACTTATCTCACATCTTCTTATAGCCGAGCAACATAATGGGCTATTAATGAAAAACCATGAAAGTCGGCCTACTTTCTTGTCCATTCCTGAAGTGAATGAGACGAACTTGCACCAAGCTAGACGTGGAAGAGGTCATGGCCCCAGTCGTGGTCATGGTCGTGGTCGGGGAAGAAACTCTAATCATGGTAATAATAATGCACCAAAGAACCCTTCTCGCCACCAGCAGTGGAAAAGGAAGGCACAAAAATATGAAGCGGTGCAAGCACCAAATGCAGAAAGTGCATGTTGTAGATGTGGAGGAAAAGGGCATTGGTCACGTACCTGTCGTACACCAAAGCACCTGGTTGAGCTTTATCAAGCCTCCTTGAAAAAGACAGAGAAAAATTTTGAAGCAAATTTTATCTCTGAAGATAATTTTGACTTCATGCATTTAGATGTAGCTAATTACTTTTGCACTGCCAGAAGGAGAAACAAGTCATGTAATCGGTAGTGAATTTGTAAAAATATAAATATTTTGATTTTTGTTGTTTGTAATAAGTAGTATGGTTATGTAATTGTACATAAATGAAAGTTATGATTTGATAATTATGTTTACTATAATATAACTTATTCATTTTGAAGAATATGGATATTACTATTAGATCAATTTAAACTCTAGCAGAGTTTGCAAGAAATATACAGCTACCAGAAGTGGTTATTTTTGTATATCTCATTGTAATTATATTTTGTTAACCACCAGAAGTGGTATATGCCTGTGATCACTAGAAGTGATAATTTAGACTTTCTATGGTCACAATTGAAGATAAGATACATAAATATTCTCTATATTAAATGCACGCCTCGATTTGCTCCTGAAGTAGTAAATATTTTAAAAGAGGTTGTGGCATCACAATTTGTTGTGATTAATGCGCATTCAGATAATCATGTTCGATTTTCCTAAAGGATGAGAACTTTTGATAATAATAATAATCCATTCCCTGAAGTGAATGTGGCACTATTAATAAATCTATTAAATATGAACGCGCTTTTGATGTAAATATATTTACCTCCAGAAGAGGTGATATAATTGAGAGAATATATACTCAATATTTCGTATTTTAAATTTTCTCCTGAAGAAGTAATACAATTGGAATTGCCTCCCGAAGTAGGAAAATATTATGAAGAGGAGTTTTCTTGTGCTTAAACAATTGTTTATTTGATTGTGATTTTCTCTTATGATACCAGAAGTATCTGAGCAATATTTGATAGTACAAAATGTATCAACAACTCCCGAAGAGCTAACTGTTTGCCTAGAAGACACGTGACACCAGTAGTGTCCGATAAATATTAGATTGTGGATAATAATCGAAGGCTCTTGAAGATATTATTTATAAATATGTCATTCGTATTATATGATTGTGGTCAAAATATAGGTCGTAGTAAACCTAAAGTTTACTAAAATAAATGGCTATCATATTGAGACTATAAATGATTGGAAGATTGAAAATCTTTATTTTCCACAATCATAGGGGGTAAAATAATATGTATATGAGAAGTTACGTGCCTTTTTCGATTTGTACTTCATCATGTATCACGATAAACCAGAAGTTTACTAATGTAAAAGTAGCCATAGTAAATCAAAAGTTTACTAATGAAAAAGTTTATGTCATAGTAAACCAGAAGTTTACTAAGAGATAGCACATGCCATGATAAACTTGAAGTTTTCATTTGCCATTTTTAAATGATCTATTTGAGAATTTAGATAAGCATATACTGAAGAACTAGAAGATTCTTCAAGAATTCCCATGTGTTGCTTGTTCTCACAATAAATTGATTATAGCAGCTAAAGTTGGGACTAAGACCCTTGATTCTGAAATATATAAAAGGTGAATATGGGCACATTCACCTATTATGTGAACCACTTATAGATGCATATATAATATGGTTACATGTATGTTTATTGTCAACCTGCAGTTTGGCATTTGAAATTGCTTTTCTCACTTAAGAGGATAATTTTTAGATTATGAAATCAAACAGTTCATCTTGATAATGCTGGTTTATATACAAGCTAGTATAGCAGTGAATACCTCCTATTAATGGCTAAACTGTTGTTTATGAGAACAAAGCTTCATGTGTTGGTCTAAGATTTTCAAAATTGTATATAGCAGCACTTGTATGCATCAGACCAACAATATATGATAAGCCCTCCCCTCATAATTGGTTTAGGATCATAAATTAAATATTTTACTATCTTTTGACGTATGGTATATGATTAATTTCTCTACCATAATGCACAAAGATATATTTTCCAAAGAAGATTGGGGATATATGTTAGTTTTTCTAACATCTGGAGAATGGAATAAATAGCTGAAAAATATGCTATATAAATGGAATTATCATGATCCTCACTTAGAAGATAATTCAAGTCAAATGCCAGAAGCATTTGCTGATCCAAAATCAAATATCGTGTTTCAGCTGCAAATGCTCCTATTAAAATTTAAAGTCCTCGAATGATAGATTTTACTGTACGCATGAAGCGTGGTAGACAAATCGGTTCCAAAGGTAACAATCATTGAAAAATGATAAGGAGATAATGATCAAAATGATCATAATGAGGAGGAAATAATCTCTAGAAGAGCCCACGACATAACATTTTATGAAACTGCATAAGAAGTTGAGGTACCTGAAAATAAAGAAAGTGATGAGATCTCAATAAGTTATGTCGCTTAGGAACCGATACAAAATGATCGTCGACGATATATTCGATACAATATAGTGCACAATACTATAAAATATTGTGAGGATCGGAGCAGTAGTCCAGACACCTAAAGATGTATGACATTTAAATGCGAGCCATAACCTATATGACTCATTTGATTAAATCTCTATAAAGATCCCTGAAGGATTTAAAATGCTTGAAGCATATAAGTTCAAAGTCTCGGGAAATGTACTAGATCAAATTATGAAGATCTTGTATGGTTTAAATCAATCTAGATGCAAGTGATTTAATTGCATCAGTGAATATTTACTGAAAGAGATTACATAAATAATGTTATTTGTCCATGTATAGAAAATGTCATCAAGATTTGTTACAGTTGCTATTTATGTTGATGACATAAATCTTGTTGGAACTCCAGAAGAGCTCCAAAGACAATTGAATATCTTAAGATAGAATTTTAGATGAAAGATCTTGGAAAAATAAAATTTATCTTGGTCTGCAAATTAAATATTTAGCAGACGAGATCTTTATCCATCAATTTGCCTATACAGAAAAGGGTCTTTGAATGCTTTTACATGGACAAGCGCACCCATTAAGTACATCAATGAGTGTTCGATCACTTGATGTGAATAAGGATCCGTTCTGACCTCCAGAATAGGATGAGAAACTCCTTGGTCCTGAAATACTCGATCTCAGTGCAATTGCTATGCACTTATGTATCTTGCTAATACTAACAAACGTGGTGCAGATCGTATTGGTTATGTAGATACACGGTTAGAATGCAGAGACTCAAATATTTGAAACAAAGTTTTCATCAGGGGGAGTAAATATGCCATGCACTCTTTTTTCCTTACTAAGGTTTTGTGACGACCCAAAGGGTCATCACTTGTTTTATTAATCATTTCGAGCTTCTGAGGTCCTGAAAACCTCATTTATACTTGCCTCGATTTGCGTGCGTAGTTCGGGTGCAAAGCTGAAAATTTTTTTATGTTGAAATATATGAAAAATGTGAGAAATTTGAAGAATTTTGATATTAATATTGATATGGTTGACTTTGGTCAACATTTTTGGTAAACGGACCCGGACCCGTGATTTGACGGTCTCAGAAAATCCGTAGAAAAATATGGAACTTGGGCGTATGCCCGGAATTGAAATCCGAGGTCTAGAACCCCGGTAAAAGAATTTTTCTGTTAAATTATTTTCTGAAAATGTTTAAGGAAAATGAAACTGAAATTTGATCAAAAAGTAATGGTATCGGGCTCGTATTTTGGTTCCGAAGACCGGTATAGGTCATATATGTTGGTTAAGTGCTTCCTGTAAAGTTTGGTTGAAAATCGATGTCGTTTGACGTGTTTCGGCCTTAAATTGGAAAATTTGAAAGTTTATGAAATTTGAAAGATTTCTTGGATTTCATGGTTTAATTCATTGTTTTTAATGTTATTTTGGTGATTTGATCGCACGAGTAAGTTTGTAGGATATTTTTGAGTTAGTGTTTGTGTTTGGTAAGGAGCCCCGAGGGCTCGGGAGTGTTTCGGAGGTGTCTCGGAGTTTTTTTGGACTTAAGAAAATTTCAGAAAAAAAATTGCAGAAATAGTGCCCCGGAACAGTACCGTGTACAGTACCAATGAACAGTACGTGTACAGTCCCCCCGTGAATAGTACCATGTACAGTACCCCATGTACAGTACCGTGAACATTACCGTGTACAGTCCCGTAAACAGTAAAAACGCGTGAACAGTAACCCGCGAATTTCTGGACAGAATACTTATTTCTGGAAAATGGGATTTGTCAAATCCTATTTTCCATTTTTTTGTCAAATTGGAGCTCGGGAAGAGGCGATTTTCGAGAAATTTTCAGAGAAAATAACGGGGTAAGTGTTCTTAACTTAATTGTGGTTATATTACTCGAGTCTATTGCAAGTTTTGTCATTAAATCCATGAATTTTGCGGGAAAAGCTTAGAAACCCTCTCGAATAGATTTGAGGATTTGAGGGTCGAAATGTTATCGAAATTTAGTAATTTTGGTATGGTTGAACTCATATCGAAATGGTTGTTTGGATTTCGCAAGTTTTTTCGGGATTCGAAATGTGGGTCCCACTATTGAATTTTAAAATATATTTTGGATTTTATCCGGAGAATTAGTAAATTTATTATCCAATTCATTCCTACGATTCGTGTTGAGTATTTCGAATTATTTGTGAATAGATTTGAAACATTTGGAGATAAATTTAAAAGGAAAAGCGGTGCGTAAGCATTGAGTTGGCCTTAAACTTTCGAGATAAGTGTTTGTTCTATCCTAGCTTGAGGGAATAGGATTATGTGCTATGTGCTATGTGATCGAGTGCGGTGTATGGGCTGTGGTGACGAGCATCCATACGCCGGCGTCTAGCATGACCGTGAGTCGTTGTTGATACTTGTTGTGAGACATATTGAAGATAAATTGTTGAACCCTTGCCGGGTTGTAGAGTTGTTATTGTCCTCCCTTGCCGGGACTTGTTGTGAAGTGAGATACTGATTGCCCTTGTCGGGACTTTGTTGTGATGATTATTGTGTCCTTTGCCGGGACGGTTCATGATTTATTATTTTCATTCTCTGCCCTTAACTGTGATTGTTATTTGGGTGATGAAAAGTGATAATGCACGAAGGGTGATACCGTGCCTTGATTTATTGATTATGCACGAAGGTTAATGCCGTGCCCTGATTTATTGATTATGCACGAAGGTTAATGTCGTGCCCTAATTTATTGAACCATGTACGGAGGATCATGCCGTACCATGGATGTGAGGATGAGAGTAAAAGCACGAAGGGTGATGCCGTGCACTTTATTGCTTATTTGGTGAGGATGAGAGTAAAAGCACGAAGGGTGATGCCGTGCAACTATTTGCCATTCCTTGACTTGATATTACTTGTTTTCCATTATAATTTGTTTTCCTTGTGGACTTGTTAACTGTTGTTAATTGCTGAGTTCTTCTGAGATATTCCTTGTTGAGTTGTTACTTGATTATTTCTCGTTATCTTGTGGTGTATATATATATATATATATATAGAACTGCACAGGTTTACGTGGGTGTCTGGTCCTAGGCTTGTCACTACTTCGCCGGGATAGGCCAGGCACTTACCAGTACATGGGGTCGGTTGTGCTGATACTGCACTTCTGTGCGTTTTTGCACAGGTCCAGGTTTCGATCAGGAGCAGCAGCGGTAGATCTTTTGCGTGGGAGTGGAGCATCTTGAGACCGAGGTATCTTGCAGGCGTCCGCGGGCCCGACATCTCTTCCTTTTATTTATGTTACTAGCTGTAGTCTCCTTGTTCCGAGACAAACAGATTATGTTATATTTCTTTCAGACCTTTATGTGTAGTATTCATGAAGTTGTTCGTGAGTTGGTAACTCCACGTCTTGGGTAGAGGATTTCAGTATCATTTTACCTTGAAACTGCTTATTGCTATTTTTATAAAGTCTTCCGCACTTGTTTATTAAGGTTATGGTTTTGGTTGTTAAATTGAATATGAAATATTTCTATAAATAGGATAGTGTGAATAAAGTGGCTTGCCTAGATACCATGAGTAGGCGCTATCACGATTCCGATATTGGGGGAAAATCCGGGTCGTGACAAGTTGGTATCAGAGCTCTAGGTTACATAGGTCTCACCACTCACGAACAAGCTTAGTAGAGTTTGAGAGGTAGGTACGGAGACGTCTGTACTTGTCCTCCAGAGTCTATTGAGTTAGGAAAGAGTCTCTCATTTGTTCCTTCTTGTCGTGCGATTTGTTCCTCAAATACCGATTGAACTTCTACTCTGTCCTTTCGCAGATGGTGAGGACACATGCTTCTTCATCCGCTGACCAGCAGCCCGAGCCCCAGGCAGCTCCCGTGAGGGGCAGGGGCCGAGGCCGTATCAGAGGTCGTGGTAAGGGCAGAGCTCAGCCCCCGGCTGCTACTCCAAAGGTGGAGCCTCATATTGAGATTGGCGAGGAGGTTCCAGGTCCCAGCAGCTCCAGTGGGCCCAGCTCAGGTCCCAGGAGAGGCTTTATTTACCCCGAATCTTCGGGAGGCTTTGGTCGGAATAGAGGGATTTATGGACAGCATTGCCAGAGCGAGCTTATTATCAGTTGCACCAGCCGCTTCTCAGGCTGGAGGAGGGGCCCAGACTCCTATTGCTCGTACTCCGGAGCCAGTAGCTTCTCAGCCTCAGGCACCAGTGGTTCAGCCAGCTGTGGCCACTCAGCCACATACCACAGCTCAGGCCGGAGATGGAGCGGCCATGACTTTTGATTCTTTATGGATACTTGATCGGTTCTCCAAGCTGTTTACCACTACCTTCAGCGGTGCCACATCAGAGGATCCTCAGGATTTCTTATTCGGTTGCCATGAGATTCTCAAGACTATGGGGATCGTGGAGTCCAATGGAGTTGACTTCTGTACATTCAGGCTTTCAGGATCCGCCAAGACTTGGTGGAGGGATTATTGTTTGACTCGACCAGCAGGGTCCCCGGCTTTATCATGGGATCAGTTTGCAGAGTTATTTCTGGAGAAGTTTCTCCCTGTTACTCAGCGGGATGCACTTCGGAGGCAAGTTTGAGTGCCTCCAGCAGGGCACTATGACTGTCACTCAGTATGAGACGAGATTTGTTGATTTGGCACGTCATGCAGTGGTGATACTCCCCACAGAGCGGGAGAGGGTCCGCAGGTTCATAGATGGGCTTAATTAGCCAATTAGACTTCAGATGGCTTTGGGAGTGGGGAGTGATATATCATTTCAGGAGGCAACTAATGCAGCACGTAGAGTTGAGATGGCTCTTGCTCGGAGAGGTGGTTATTCTTCAGACAAGAGGCCTCGTCATTCAGGCAGGTTTAGTGGTTCTTCTTCTGGTGGCAGAGAATCTTTTGACAGAGGCCAGTCTTCCAGGCCTTTCCATTCCGCCCTTCGGGCTTCACAGGGTGGACCAGGTGATCGTGGGTTTCATGGGCAGTATTCAGATCAGCCCCCTATTAGTGCTCAGCCTCTTCAGAGTGTTCGTGGAGGCCATTGAGGTCGTCAGGGCCAGCAGCCCCATCAGCCTAGGAGTTGCTACGGTTGTGGTGACCCAGGTCATTTTGTCAGGTTCTACCCTCGAGCGACGGGCAGCAGCGGGGCCCTCGTCCCATGATTCAGGCCCCAGCTGACCCTCAGCCTTCCCAGCCAGCCAGAGGCGGAGGCAAAGATCATAGAGGTGGAGGTCGAGACCGTAGGGGTGGAGACCGTCCAGCCAGAGGTAGGGGTCAGCCAATTGATGGTCGTCCTAGAGACGTAGCTCAGAGGGGCGGTGCAGATCCCCGATTCTGTGCTTTACCAGCCAGGCTAGAGGCAGAGGCATCAGATGTCGTGATTATAGGTACCATTCTTGTGTGTGGCAAAGGTGCTTCAGTATTATTTGACCCTGGGTCTACATATTCATATGTGTCTTCCTACTTTGCACCGTATTTGGCCGTACCTAGCTGTGCTCTGGATATTCCAGTTTATGTGTCTACACCAGTGGGCGACTCCATTGTAGTCGATCGGGTACATTGCTCGTGAGTAGTTATCTTTGGGGGTCTTGAGACTCGTGCTGATCTGTTGCTTTTGGACATGGTAGATTTTGATGTCATATTGGGGATGGACTGGTTGTCGTCATACCATGCTATTCTAGATTGTCATGCTAAGACCGTGACCTTGGCCTTTCCAGAATCACCCCGACTAGAGTGGAAAGGTACCTCAAGCCACTCCGCTCGCACTGTTATTTCCTATGTTAAGGCTCGACGCATGGTCGAGAAGGAGTGTCTAGCTTATCCTGGCTTATGTTCGTGATTCCAGCGCAGAGGTTCCTTCCATTGAGTCAGTCCCTATTGTACGGGAGTTTCCCGAGGTTTTTCCTTCAGACCTGCCGGGCATGCCACCCGACAGGGATATTGATTTCTGTATTGATCTGGCACCGGGCACTCAGCCCATCTCTATTCCACCTTATCGTATGGCCCCACCGGAGTTAAAAGAGTTAAATGATCAGTTGCAAGACCTTCTTGAGAAGGGCTTTATCAGGCCCAGTGTTTCCCCCTAGGGAGCGCCCGTACTGTTTGTGAAGAAGAAAGATGGCTCGATGTGGATGTGTATTGATTACCGCCAATTGAACAAAGTGACAATAAAGAATAAGTATCCACTGCCGAGGATTGATGATTTGTTTGACCAGCCCCAGGGAGCTAGGGTGTTCTCAAAGATAGACTTGAGGTCAGGCTACCATCAGCTGAAGATCAGGGCGGCTGACATTCCTAAGACAACCTTTCGCACTAGATATGGGCATTATGAGTTCTTGGTCATGTCCTTCGGGTTGACCAATGCCCCAACAACATTCATGGAGTTGATGAATCGGGTGTTCAGGCCTTACTTAGATCTGTTCGTGATAGACTTTATAGATGACATCTTAGTATACTCCCATAGCCAGGAAGAGCACGAGCAGCACCTCAGAGTGGTTCGTCAAACTCTGAAGGATAATCAGCTATATGCCAAATTCTCGAAATGTGAGTTCTGGTTGAGTTTAGTGGCATTTCTGGGCCACATTGTATCAGTAGAAGGTATTCAGGTGGACCCAAAGAAGATTAAGGCAGCCCAGAATTGGCCTCGACCAGCTTCAGTGACTAAGATCCAGAGTTTCTTGGGGTTAGCAGGTTACTACCATCAATTTGTAGAGGGATTTTCTTCTATTGCAGCCTCGATGACCAGGTTGACCCAGAAGGGTGCCCAGTTCCAGTGGTCAGAGGAGTGCGAGGCGAGCTTTCAGAAGCTCAAGACAGCCTTGACTACCGCACCAATACTGGTACTACCTAGAGGTGCAGGGCCTTATACAGTTTATTGTGACACATCTTGTACAGGGCTTGAAGCGGTATTGATGCAGGGATGGTAAGGTTATCGCTTATGCTTCGAGACAGCTAAAAATACATGAGAAGAATTATCCAGTTCATGATCTTGAGTTAGCAGCAATAGTTCATGCCTTAAAGATCCGGAGGCATTATCTATATGGTGTGACATGTGAGGTGTACACTGATCACAAAAGCCTACAGTACTTGTTCAAGCAAAAGGAGTTGAATCTATGACAGCGGAGATGGTTAGAGTTGCTAAAAGACTATAATGTTACTATCCTATATCACCCAGGTAAGGCCAATGTGGTGGCCGATGCTTTGAGTAGGAAGTCTGCCAGCATGGGTAGTCTTGCATTCATTCCGGTCAGTCAGAGACCATTAGCACTAGATGTCCAGGCCTTAGCCAACCGATTTGTAAGATTAGACATTTCTGAGCCTAGTAGGGTGTTAACCTACACGGTCGCTCGTTCTTCTCTATTAGAGCGTATCCGTGAGAGGCAATTTGATGATCCTCATTTGCGTGACTTGAGAGATACAGTACAGCGGGGAGGTGCCACGAAGGTAAATCTAGATGATGATGGGATATTGAAATTGCAGGGTCGAGTTTGTGTGCCCAATGTCGAAGGGATTCGAGAGTTGATCTTAGCAGAGGCCCACCGTTCGCGGTATTCTATTCACCCGGGCGCCGCGAAGATGTACCAGGGACTTACGGCAACACTATTGGTGGCGCAGAATGAAGAAAGATATCGTTGCGTATGTCGCTCGGTGTCTAAATTGTCGGCAGGTGAAATATGAGCACCAGAGACCTGGTGGTGTATTCCAGAGGATTGAAATTCCCGAGTGGAAATGGGAGCGGATCACTATGGACTTCGTTACTGGACTTCCTTTGACTCGGAGGAAATTTGATGCTATTTGGGTCATTGTTGATAGGTTGACCAAGTCAGCACACTTTATTCCAGTATCTGTCTCCTACTCGTCGGAGAGGTTAGCGGAGGTTTACATTAGGGAGATTGTTCGTCTCCATGGGGTGCCAGTATCTATTATCTCTGATCGGGGAACGCAGTTTACCTCGCGGTTCTGGAGAGCGGTCCAACGGGAGTTAGGCACCCAGGTTCAGTTGAGTACAGCATTTCATCCTCAGACGGATGGCCAGTCCGAGAGGACTATTCAGATACTTGAGGACATGCTTCGAGCTTGTGTTATTGATTTCGGAGGCTCGTGGGACCGATTTCTGCCGTTAGCAGAGTTCGCCTACAATAACAGTTACCAATCTAGCATCTAGATGGCTCCATATGAGGCGTTGTATGGTAGGCGATGTCGATCTCCAGTTGGATGGTTTGAACCGGGAGAGGCTCGGTTGTTGGGTACAAACTTAGTTCAGGAGGCCTTGGATAAGGTCAAGACTATTCAGGAGAGATTGCGTTCAGCTCAGTCCAGGCAGAAGACTTATGCGGATCGTAACGTTCGAGATGTAGATTTCATGGTTGGAGAGCGAGTATTGCTGCGAGTGTCGCCTATGAAGGGCGTGATGAGGTTTGGGAAGAAGGGCAAGCTAAGCCCTAGGTATATTGGTCCATTTGAGATTCTAGACCGAGTGGGAGGGGTGGCTTACAGACTAGCTCTGCCGCCTAGCTTATCCGTTGTGCATCCAGTTTTTCATGTATCTATGCTTCGGAGATACCACGGCGATCCCACACATGTGTTAGACTTCAGTACTGTCCAATTGGACAATGATCTATCATACGAGGAGGAGCCGGTGGCTATTCTAGACCGGCATGTTCGACAATTGAGGTCGAAGAGTTTTCCTTCTGTGCGAGTTCAGTGGAGAGGTCAGCCTCCTCAAGCATCGACCTGGGAGTCCGAGTCCGACATGCGGAGCCGATATCCTCATCTATTCCATGACT
This sequence comes from Nicotiana noctiflora, assembly GCA_032618575.1. NCBI lineage: Eukaryota > Viridiplantae > Streptophyta > Magnoliopsida > Solanales > Solanaceae > Nicotiana > Nicotiana noctiflora. The sequence goes on along the minus strand of JASVEL010003744.1, from coordinate 170,696 downwards.
CAGGTACTTCTTTCTTTTGTTCGTTCGAGGACGAACGGTTGTTTTAGAGGTGGAGAATGTGACGACCCAAAGGGTCATCACTTGTTTTATTAATCATTTCGAGCTTCGGAGGTCTTGAAAACCTCATTTATAGTTGCCTCGATTTGCGTGCGCAGTTCGGGTGCGAAGCTGAAAATTTTTTTATGTTGAAATATATGAAAAATGTGAGAAATTTGAAGAATTTTGATATTAATATTGATATGGTTGACTTTGGTCAACATTTTTGGTAAACGGACCCGGACCCGTGATTTGACGGTCTCAGGAAAATCCGTAGAAAAATATGGAACTTGGGCGTATGCCCGGAATTGAAATCCGAGGTCTAGAACCCCGGTAAAAGAATTTTTCTGTTAAATTGTTTTATGAAAATGTTTAAGGAAAATGAAACTGAAATTTGATTAAAAAGTACTGGTATCGGGCTCGTATTTTGGTCCCGACGCCCGGTACAGGTCATATATGTTGGTTAAGCGCTTCCTGTAAAGTTTGGTTGAAAACGGACGTCGTTTGACGTGTTTCGGCCTTAAATTGGAAAATTTGGAAGTTTATGAAATTTGAAAGATTTCTTGGATTTCATGGTTTAATTCATTGCTTTTAATGTTATTTTGGTGATTTGATCGCACGAGTAAGTTTGTAGGATGTTTTTGAGTTAGTGTATGTGTTTGGTTAGGAGCCTCGAGGGCTCGGGAGTGTTTCGGAGGTGTCTCGGAATGTTTTCGGACTTATTAAAATTTCAGAAAAAAATTGCAGAAATAGTACCCCGGAACAGTACCGTGTACAGTACCCCATTTACAGTACCGTGTACAGTACCTATGAACAGTACGTGTACAGTCCCCCGTGAATAGTACTGTGTACAGTACCCCATGTACAGTACCGTGAACAGTACCGTGTATAGTCCCGTGAACAGTAAAACCGCGTGAACAGTAACCCGCGAATTTCGGGACAAAATACTTATTTCTGGAAAATGGGATTTGTCCCATTTTCCATTTTTTTGTCAAATTGGAGCTCGGGAAGAGGCGATTTTTGAGAAATTTTCAGAGAAAACAATGGGGTAAGTGTTCTTAACTTAATTGTGGTTATATTACTCGAGTCTATTGCAAGTTTTGTCATTAAATCCATGAATTTTGCGGGAAAAGCTTAGAAACCCTCTCGAATAGATTTGAGGATTTGAGGGTCGAAATGTTATCGAAATTTAGTAATTTTGGTATGGTTGAACTCATATCGAAATGGGTGTTTGGATTTCGCAAGTTTTTTCGGGATTCGAAATGTGGGTCCCACTATTGAATTTTAAAATATATTTAGGATTTTATCCGGAAAATTAGTAAATTTATTATCCAATTCATTCCTACGATTCGTGTTGAGTATTTCGAATTGTTTGTGAATAGATTTGAAGCATTTGGAGATAAATTTAAAAGGAAAAGCGGTGCGTAAGCATTGAGTTGGCCTTAAACTTTTGAGGTAAGTGTTTGTTCTATCCTAGCTTGAGGGAATAGGATTATGTGCTATGTGCTATGTGATCGAGTGCGGTGTATGGGCTGTGGTGACGAGCATCCATACACCGGCGTCTAGCATGACCGTGAGTCGTTGTTGATATTTGTTGTGAGACATATTGAAGATAAATTGTTGAACCCTTGCCGGGTTGTAGAGTTGCTATTGTCCTCCCTTGCCGGGACTTGTTTTGAAGTGAGATACTGATTGCCCTTGCCGGGACTTTGTTGTGATGATTATTGTGTCCTTTGCCGGGACGGTTCATGATTTATTGTTTTCATTCTCTGCCCTTAATTGTGATTATTATTTGGGTGAGGAAGAGTGATAATGCACGAAGGGTGATGCCGTGCCTTGATTTATTGATTATGCACGAAGGTTAATGTCGTGCCCTAATTTATTGATTATGCACGAAGGTTAATGCCGTGCCCTGATTTATTGAACCATGTACGAAGGATCATGCCGTACCATGGATGTGAGGATGAGAATAAAAGCACGAAGGGTGATGCCGTGCACTTTATTGCTTATTTGGTGAGGATAAGAGTAAAAGCACGAAGGGTGATGTCGTGCAACTATTTGCCATTCCTTGACTTGATATTACCTGTTTTCCATTATACTTTGTTTTCCTTGTGGACTTGTTAACTGTTGTTAATTGCTGAGTTCTTCTGAGATATTCCTTGTTGAGTTGTTACTTGATTATTTCTCGTTATCTTATGGTGTGTATATATATATATATATATATATATATATATATATATATAGAAACTGCACAGGTTTATGTGGGTGTCTGTTCCTAGGCTTGTCACTACTTCGCCGGGACAGGCCAGGCACTTACCAGCACATGGGGTCGGTTGTGCTGATACTGCACTTCTGTGCGTTTTTGCACAGGTCCAGGTTTCGATCAGGAGCAGCAGTAGTAGATCTTTTGCGTGGGAGTGGAGCATCTTGAGATCGAGGTATCTTGCATGCGTCCGCAGGCCCGGCGTCTCTTCCTTTTATTTATGTTACTAGTTGTTGTCTCCTTGTTTCGAGACAAACAAATTATGTTATATTTCTTTTAGACCTTTATGTGTAGTATTCATGAAGTAGTTGGTGAGTTGGTGACTTCACGTCTTGGGTAGAGGATTTCAGTATCATTTTACCTTGAAACTGCTTATTGCTATTTTTATAAAGTTTTCCGCACTTGTTTAATTAAGGTTATGGTTTTGGTTGTTAAATTGAATATGAAATATTGCTAAAAATAGGATAGTGTGAATAAAGTGGCTTGCCTAGCTATCATGAGTAGGCGCTATCACGATCCCGATGTTGGGGGAAAATTCGGGTCGTGACAGTTTTTTTCCCACGGGGTTTTCCTTATAAGGTTTTTAATGAGGCACCTAGCTATGCATATTTCTAAATTTGCGCACTCTTTTCCCTTTACTAGATTTTTTTCCCACAGGGTTTTTCCTAGTAAGGTTTTAATGAGGCACACTATCTTTTAATGAAAATCCAGGGGGAGTGTTATAAATATATTATATTATGGATGTTCTTACTCCATTGTAAATAAGCTTCTTGGAGAAGCTTATCCATATGGGACTCCGTGTGAGCACGTGATTTTTGCCCTACATGAGAATTACTCCCAAAAATTCAAAATAAAAGGAGTTTTTGTGTTGTTTGCAATATTTGTGGATCATATGTTATTTTTCTCTTATTATTCACGTTTGTGTGTCCATGTATTTTGTTTAAATATATAAAAATACAAAAAAATATTGCATTTGTACATAAGATTCAAGTTCACAATTAAGAGTAATTAAGTTTGTTTTACGACAACGAAAAAAAAAATCACAAAAAAATATGCACGTTACATTTTTTAGCATTTAATGTCTTAATTGTGCGATTTTGTTGATAATTATCATTATAAGTTAATTAGTAGGTTAATCTAGTTTTGTAATTTAATTTAGGATTTTTAAAATTTTAGTTTTGGTAAAGAAATATGAAAGAAAACCGGAATTGGGCCAAATTCACCCAAACCCAATCAAATACACTTAAAACCGCCCCAGTCCAGCCCAAAATTAACCCGGCCCACTTCATCACAGACCAACCGGTCTCGTGACCCATCCAAACGGCGCCGTCTCTCTTAAATGAGAGATCCAGGCCGTCGATTTTGCTTGATCGAATGGTCAAGATTAAAACACCCCCTTCATATATAAACTTAATCTTTACCCAGCCCCCCACCCGATCTAGACACCCCCCCCTCTTCACCATCGTCTCTCTCAGAGACGATATCATTACGAGAAAACCCTAGCCGCCGCCGGACTCCCCATTCGCCTGAAACCCGGCGGCAACAACGTCGCCGGCCGCCATTTTAACACCCTAGGGCCACTCAACCGTCCTAAGTCCGAATCCACCCTCCATTAACTTCGAATCAACCTGGAGATTCTCGAATCTTCATCTGAAGATTCGAGTCGAACTCAAACCATGCCAAACCGCTCCAAACTCACCCCGAACACTCCTCACACCTCCCTCACACCCCTACTAACCCTGGCTTAGTTCGAATCTTACCAGAAATGTCAAAGCCCTAAATCCGCGCCTCAAGAACCCTAGAACCCAAAAATTAGGGATTGCGTCGAGTCAATGGTGTTTGAAGGCAATAGACCTTAATTGGAGTGTTTTTCATTTGAAAAACACTTCAATTAAAGTCTGTTTACTTCAAAAGAGTGCAAACTCGAAGTCTTTTGAGCCGAGTCCGTCCAATTTCTTGAGGTATCCCATTTCTCATTCTCTTCCTTTTGTTTTGTTGTTGTGTTCATTATATTAATTTAGTTGTTCGTTTCTATCTGTTTGGTGTTTGATTTTAATCTTTCCTGCTTCTACACCGTAAGACCTTTTATTTGGTCATTCTTGTTTTGCTTATATGTCGGAGTAGATTGCGATATAGAAACACGAATTGGCTGTAAACGATACTGTCAAGTAGTGAATTCTGCATTTTTTTCATGTTTCGTTTGCTTGAGCACTTCGAATCACTAAGTCGATGATTGATTGTTGTTCCTTATGTGAATTATACGAATGTTGTTGATTAGTCTCGTAGGTCTGTTTATTGGAGTTTTGTGGCAGAACTTGACACTGTAAATCACATTGTGAATCACTGTTTGGATCGAGATTTTTCTTTCTTTTGAACTGTTGATTAACTAAGTGATGAATTGAATTAGTTGTTGTTAGTTAAGGATTGAAGGGTGTAACTAATGAAGTGTAGTGCATATTAGGACTGTAATTGGATCAGAATCTGGGGTTTGTTAATTAGAGATTAACAGAATTGGCATTTATTAGGATTTAAAACTACCTTGCCCATGAGTTAAGTTAGTGGAACCTGCTGTTACAGCAGGACACTTAGCCATGTCTGGACAAAAGCCATTGTTTAAATAATAGGATCATACTTAGACATATGATAGTAATAAAAATAGGAGGATGGGCTCTGTCAGAAGGGGATGGGTTCTGCAGTAGAAGTATGGGCAGGGAGATTCCCTGATGGTGGGGAGTAACTTTTAAGGCTTTGTCGTAACTATAAGAGAAGGGGATTTTTGAAACAGAGAAAAACAGAAGAGGGAGACACTTAAGAACCTGTGGAGTTTAAGAACACACTGGAGATAGACAGAATAGAGAAAAGAGACACACACACAGAAAGAAACAAAGAGAGTTTAAGGAGAATACACTTGAGGCAATCTGAAAGAGACATACAGGGAGATAGAAAAATTTGAAAGAGAGAAAAAAGAGAGACTTGAGAGAAAAGAAAATCACTACTGTTGCATCAATTCTCGTTAAGGACTGGTCTTGTTCGAATTCTGTAGACTATTGCGATACATTTGTAAATTAGGGGTGCATTGTTTGAGTCTTCAGAGAAGGCTACAGGTCTATTGGAAAACTATTGTACTGGCTCCTAAGTTTGCAAGACTAAAACACAATGTTCTTATTCATTTTGGGGAGTTAATTTGGAGTGACATTGGTTTTGAAGGGGTGTTGGTTCATTTGGTTAAATACTGCTATCCTTTTGAGCTCCGCAAGTTGCTATTATCATTCTCCGCTATCGAATCTGGGTGGTTTTGTTGCTGTTGTCGATTGCTGTAAACCGCTGACTCCTCTTTCCTTTTGATTTCATATTCCAGGTACCTAATTCTTGTCTCCAATATTGTAGCTACTTTGTTGAGTTGGAGTACAATTGAAAAAAAAAATACAAAAAAAGGGCTTCTTTGCATCTGAACTGGGAAAGCATGCTCATTGTTGTCAATTTGATTACATTATTATGAATATTACGTTTAATATGAGGTCTGTATTTGATAGGTGTGGTCGAATTGCATTAGATTGTAATTGATGAACTGTCTTAATGTCATTCATTTTGTAATAATAGTTCAGTTTAGCGCTATAGAATGTATTGATTTAGCAAGGTGGTTGTCAGGCCTAAAGTGGTTTTAGGACAGTTAGCCTACAATGGTAGCGGGAGACCTTTCACTAATCACAACTTACTATGATAGTTAACTCCACTTTGATTATAAAAATGGCAAGTAAAGTAATAACTTCATATGTTGTTCGACAATAATAACTCTTGGTAATTCGATGTTCGTTTATTCTGGTCTTATAAATATTTCCCTTGTTAGTATTGCACTGTAGTGACGCTCGTAACTCACAAATCCAAGAGTCAATAAACGGGCTTGAATCTAAAAATAAAAAGCAATGTTCTGCTAATGAACCAATTAATAACAACTTCAATTAGGACTTTCCTCTTTTTTTTTTTATAAAAAAAAAAAACAAAACAATAGAAAATCTAGCTATTCTAGGTACGACCTTTAAAATGATGAGACAAACCGCGCCAAGCAAAGATACGCAATCGCGGGGCCCTCATATAATTGTCATGAGAACTTAGACTCGGAAGGACTGTTTAGTGAATTTTACGGTCTTTTTCCCAAAGTTAAACAGACGATAGACTCTTTAGGCACGATTTGAAATAAAATTACTTTCCTAAACATGGGTGTGCATTTATGTGACCCAAATCTTACTCTCGGCGAAACTGAAATACATTAAAGTCGCAGGCGTACTGGTTGCGGTGCGGCTCGAAATGTGTTTTCGTGACGTCGCAATTCTTCTAAGAATGAAAGCGGAATATAAGAGCACACAAATAAAAATATATAAAGAAATCAGATAGAAACAAAAATTGCAGTTGAGCGACCGTGCTAAAACCACGGAATCCGGGAGTGCCTAACACCTTCTCCCGGGTTAACAGAATTCCTTATCCAGGTTTCTAGTTTCGCAGACTATATTATAGAGTCATAAATTTCCTCGGTTCGGGATCAAACCGGTGACTTGGGACACCATTATTTTCCCAAGTGGCGACTCTGAATTAAATAAATTGATCCCGTTTCGATTGTCCTTTAATTGGAAAAACTCCATCGCGCCCTTGCGGGTTAGCGTAAAAGGGAGGTGTGACAGCTCTGGCGACTCTGCTGGGGACATTTCCTCGAACTTCGGTTCGGGGTCTAAGAACTCGAGCTCATTTAAATTGTTATTTTTGTCTATATCTGATTTTATTACATGTTTAATTAATGTGCTACATGTCTACCGCTTTGATATTCGTTGTACTGTATATACAAACCGCTATATGTTTACCGCTTTGATGTTGCGTGAACTGTATATAAAACTGTGCCGAAAACCCGTCTCTTCTTACCCCGGGGATGTGCTTACTGGTTGAGACTCCCTTTTCTGTTAGTGTCAATACCAAAATAAGAAAAGAGGCAGGATAAGTTACAAAGCCGGACGATCCCGCGGGTCCCCGGTACGTAGCTCCCTCCTCAAATCCGAGTCGTCCGCTCGGGTACACGGTCTAGTATCATTGAAAAGCATCGGGATATTGAGCCTAGATTCAGGACGTTTAGTTGCATCATCTCTGACTTAGGGGACTCAACACAGGGGTTGGGTCCGTCTAGGACAGGTAACCTGAAAGGAAAGACCATCTTGCCATATCATATTTGTTGTGAGCATTTATTTAGACTGACATGCTGACCGGGTTCCTTCAAATACCGAAGAAAAAGAAAAAAAAGCACAAAAGGAAATAGTATGGGGAAGTAAATATCTCTCAGAAAAATACAAAAATACGTTTCACCAACAAGTCCACGAATTTAGTTTGCCAATAAAAGACGGCAGAAGATTGACTTTGCCGACAAAATGGGTTTTTGACAAAATGTGTTTTTTTACAGTCAATAAAGGAAAGATAGTTGTTTTGACGGACCGAACTACGCGAGTTTGATTCTCACCGAGTGTGAGATACGTAGGCAACCTTTAAACGGGTCCAACTCCCATGTATTTCAAAATAAGTTTTAATGGCGGAACGCCAAGATATTTAATTTTGCCTTAACGACCACTTTTTTGACTAGTCAATTCCTGGGGCCCGTTTCGTTTTTTTAGAAAGGATAGTTTTTTGGGCAAATAAATATTTCGCTTTCATCTAAGAATTACCTTAAATAAATGTGCAGAATGAGCACGAGTCAGAATACAACCGAAGCTATCATAAACAAGGTCCCCTTAAGTTTGCACAGGTGGTGGAGCGACTTGGGCGAGCAAGGACAAGATGCCGTTAAGTTGTACTTGGGAGATCTAGTAGGGCTGCTAAAAATTCCCCCGAGAGGAGACATCATACGAGCCTTGATCTCATTCTGGGATCCGGCACACAATGTGTTCCACTTTTCGGACTTTGAACTCACACCAACACTGGAAGAATTAGCCGGATATGTCGGAAGACCAAAAGTCCCTATGAGGGAACAATACCTCATTGCACCAAGGGTAGTGACAGTACATCGGTTTTTGGATACGGTAAAGATCCGCAGAACTGTACACAACCCAGACTTATCAGAAGGGTTCTGCACTTTGGCATTTCTGTATGACAAATATGGTCACTATGGGGGCTTCAACGAACACGAAAGCAAAATCTGCAGCGGGGACAATCGATTAAAATGGGAGGAGCATAGACGCATCGCCTTCATGATAGCTTTCCTAGGTTCATTGATATTTCCTAGAAAGGATGGGAATATCAACATACATGTGGCAGGGGTCGTCAGTACTTTGATGAAACAAAACAACAATACTTTGGCCCCCATGATAATATCAGACATCTTTCGTGCACTCACCATCTGCAAAGCGGGAGGGACTTTCTTTGAAGCATGCAATGTATTGCTCCAAATGTGGATGACCGATCACTTATGCCGCCATCCGCAATTTATGAGGTATAGTTCACCGAAGAAAACTTGTATAGAAGAATTTCCTGCGAGGGTTGAGGGATATGAGTTGCCAGAGGGGATCAGCGGATGGATACGACTTTTGCGTTCGACTACAGCCAGCGGAATAGAATGGACGTTTGGTTGGCTACCCATGGAAGAAGTCATATATGCATCAGCCGCAGAATCATATTTATTGCTAATGGGCCTTAACAGCATCCAGCCCTACGCACCAGGTCGAGTATTGAGACAATTGGGACGATGCCAAATAATCCCAAAAGAAGAAGACCTCAGCCCATACGTAGTTGAAATTGGACCAGGAGGACAATTCCCTGAAGCATTGGTCCGAAAGATTTGGAGTGAGTGTCAGACATTAAAAATAGACACTCGGGTGCGAGATCGAGCCCGGGGCGAAGTATCGTCGGAATACCCTGCATGGTATAGTAGAGATCCGGAGCATCAAAGGCCCGCAAAAAGGCCTCACCTCAGGGAGTTTGCTGGAGCGTCACGAGAACAATGGGACTGGTTGGCTAGAGAAGAAGCCTATAGAACAAAGATCAGCAGGATAAAACAACGGACCCAAGAACTCCAATTTGAAATAGATGTGCAAACTGCCGCCAACGAAGGAGATAAAAAGAAGTTGGCACAAGAAAACGACTTCCTGAGAGCTCAAATCCAGCAAATGAAAAGGGATGCTGACAGACAGTTGAGGAGTCGGGCAGACGAAAAACTGATAAAGGGTCTGAAAAGCCGGGTTGCCGATGTCCAAAGAGAATTGGAAGAGTCTAAGGCCCAAACAGTGAGAATCCGAGCTAGCTGGAGAAAGGAGGCACATCAACATGCACTTCACCTACAACGGGTGGAAGAGGATTACACCGATATCGTCACCAGTTTAAGGGAAGCAAATGTTGTCCTCAGAGAACGGGTTTTCAAGCAAGCCCAAGATGCCAGAGCGGACCTCGACCGTTGCCACAATCTGATGGCTCGACTGCAAGAGCAAATAGACAGGCTCTTAGACCAAGTCACCAACAACGCTCGAAGATTGGGGACGAAAAACCAGCAGATAGAGCGGTTACTCGGAGAAAGGGACATGATCAAGGACCGAATTGGAGAAATCGGGCACTATGTCACCATGAAGTGCCTAGCTTGTGAACGGATGCCCCGCGCCGACCTTTTCGCTTCAATTATGGGTTATGTTCATCGGATCATGGAAGAGTTGAGGGGACTACATAAGGACCTCACACCAAGGCCCGCGGCAAGGCCGAATGATGCCTCGCGGGCCCCCGGGATTTTAGGGCATTAGATTTTTGATTAAAAAATGTATTTTGAAATGTTGGCATTTTTATCTTTACTTTCCCAAGTCAAGCATTTTCTTTTGTTCTTGCTGATTATTGTAAGACGTGTTTTGTAACTGCACGGTTTTTGATATAAAAATTACTGAATTTTGCCACAATCTTGTTAACAGAACTACGCTCGGTCTGATTCACGCAAAAACGTGATACGTAGGCAATCCGCATAAGATTCGACCACCACGAAAAAGAAAGAAAAAGAATCCAAAGGTTAAATAACAATAAGGCTTGCAAAGATAGTCGAAAAAGAAAAAGAAAAAAAAAGAAGAAAAGAAAAAGGAAAAAGGCCGGAATGACGCATGTTAAGAGTACATGTAGAAATGGTTATTTGGTTAGGTGCATTGCATCCAACGTGCTATAACATATCTGTCAAACTCGGTGAACTAACAAGTTTGTTGCATTCCAGAGAAAGTTTAGCAGTTGGTTTGACAGAATATCCTGGCCAGCCATCACTACCGTACTAGATCCAAAGGACCAGTTACAGTAAGCATGTCGAGTTCCGGCAAGAGTCTCGAGGAAGAAAAATCCGAGCTACAAGTTATGAAAGAAGAGGTAGACCGGTTAAAACAACAGATAACAGAGATGCACCTGGCCTGGGCCAGGGAACAGGCTTCACCAAACCGCCCTACTCTCGCCTCAGCTCCGGAACATCCGCCCATCGATCCTTCGACAAGCGCCCCGAGCTATCCATACTTTCAGGGGGAAAATCCATATGCCACCCACATTCCACCAACCAAACCAAACCCTCCTCCAGTCACCCCTGTTTTTGTAGCACCTCCACCTGCTCCTCTGCAAAGGCCGGCCAGCGAGCCATATGTTCAGATCCATGACAACTCTTACTATCCTCCAGAGCCTACTTTCAGGGCTCCTGAACCACAATCACATACACCCCACTGGGATAATCCGGCAGAACCGGAAAAACACTTCCCAAGTTCGGAACACGAGGAAGTTGTCAGAAAAGTTAAAAGCCTGGAGCAGTCCTTCAGGAACATGCACGGTTTAGGCAACCAGGTCAGCGTCGCCTATAAGGATCTGTGTCCATTTCCGGACGTCCAGTTGCCAGCAGGATTTAAAATGCCCAAATTCGACCTATACGAGGGGCATGGTGACCCAGTGGCCCACCTGCGGGGGTTTTGCAGTAAAATGAGAGGGGCCGGAGGACGGGACGAGCTTCTGATAGCCTACTTCGGCCAGAGTCCGGGAGGATCGGCGTTGGAGTGGTACACTAGACAGGATCCCAGTAGATGGTTTACGTGGGATGATCTGGCTCAAGCTTTTATCGGCCAGTTCCAATACAATCTTGAGATAATCCCCGACCGCCTATCATTGCTAAAAATGGAGAAGAAGCCTGCTGAAAGCTTCAGGGAATTTGGTTTCCGATGGAGGGAACAGGCGGCCAGGGTGGATCCACCGATGAGAGAGAGCGAGATGGTGGATTACTTCTTGCAGACATTAGAGCCCACCTACTTCGGACATCTGGTAACGTCCGTAGGCAAATCATTCACTGAGGTGATAAAAATGGGGGGTATGATCGAGGAGGGTCTGAAGGCCAACAAGATCATGAGTTACTCAGCACTGAAAGCCACCACTCAGGCTATCCAAAGTGGTACTGGAGGAGTACTGGGGAAAAAGAGGAGAGAGGAAGTTTCGGCCGTCGAGTCCGGGGCATGGTTCAAAAATAGAGGCCCCGCACCCCAATATAGCCCACCCCAGCCTCACCACCAAAATTACCCCCACAACCCATATAGCTACCCGCAACATTACTATCCCGCACCTGATCCTCATTTTACTGTCCACCATGCACAGTCATATTCTGCACCTCCCGCTCATGCACCGTGGCGGGCACCAAACCCCCAGAACAATCATCCACCCCCAAGAGCTTACAGAAACCCCTCGGGCGCGAGTTTCCGTCCGAACCAGGCATTCAAGGGCGACAGGGCGCCAAGGCCAAAGACTTTCACTCCCTTGGGGGAGTCTTACACCAGTCTGTTCCACCGGTTAAAGCGAGTAGGGTTGCTAAATCCGGATGAAGCTAAGCTACCAAACCCTCTTCCAAAGAACCTGGACCATTCAGTAAATTGTGCATACTGCTCAGGATGTCCGGGACACGATACGGAAAAGTGTTGGAGGTTGAAGACGGCCATCCAGGAGCTTATCGACACTCGGAGGATTGAGGTCCAGACTCCAACAGAGCCCAACATCAACCAAAACCCGCTTCCAACTCATCATGAGGCCAATATGATCGAGTTGGTACGGGTGGAGGAAGGAAGGGAGAAAGCCTCTCAGACTGTAATGATGATTAAGTCTAGCGGGGCAGGAACGAGAAAAGGGCCAAGCTGTGATGAGTCGCCCAGTTGCAAGAAAGACATACCAGGAGAGTCGGAAGCAGGAAAGGAAAGTGTGAACGAAGTACCGGTGAAGCCGGCCAAGATAGTTGTACCAGGGGGCAGCAATCAAGCCCATCTTGACAGTAGCAGGCGTTCGAATGGATCCTTTCATCATCCAGTCGGCAACACAGTTGCCAGTAACTGATAGCCGGGCTGTCCCATGGAATTATGCTCGGATTACAACGACCTACAGAGGAAAGGAGGTGAAAGAGGAAGTTTGTGAAGCCCGAGGGTTGACCCGCTCGGGGAGATGTTTTGCCCCTGCGGAATTGAGGAAGACCACTCCGGCAGTATTGAAAAAGCCGGTCACTGATGAAGAGGCGGAAGAGTTCTTGAAAAAGATGAAGATGCATGACTACTCTGTCTTAGAACAGTTAAAGAAGACTCCGGCACAAATATCATTGCTGTCTTTGCTGATACATTCCGAAGAGCATCGACAAGCATTGATGAAAGTCCTGAATGAGGCACATGTACCGGATAAAATCTCGGTGAGCCATTTGGAGAAGATCACCAATCGGATCTTCGAAGCAAATCGGATCACCTTCATCGATGATGAGTTGCCTGAGGAAGGCACTGAGCATAACAGGGCTTTATATCTTACGGTGAAGTGTGAAGAGGCGGTGGTTACCAAAGTCTTGGTCGATAATGGGTCCGGTGCTAACATTTGTCCTCTCTCTACACTGGGCAAATTAAAAGTAGACATCGGCAGGGTACGCGAGAACAGGGTATGTGTTCGAGGGTTCGACGGAGGAGGCAAAGCGTCGGTTGGTGACATAGTGCTAGTCTTGACAATCGGGCCGGTGGAGTTCACCATGGAATTCCAGGTGCTGGACATGGTGGTGTCATATAACCTCCTAATAGGGCGACCATGGATTCATGCCGCAAGAGCAGTTCCATCCAGCTTACACCAGCTCGTCAAGTTTGAATGGGACCAACAGGAGATCGTCGTCCATGGAGAGAACGATCCACAATCAGGCACCATCATTCCCTTTGTTGAAACAGAAGAAGATGTTGGGCCGTGGGTATATCGGGTCTGCGATGTGGTGTCCGCCCACCGAGTTCCGGAAGGGGAATGCATTCCCGGCGACAGAACAATTACTGCGGATGTTATGGTGGCGCATGAAATGTTGCAACATGGTTTCGTACCCGGTAAAGGGCTAGGTGCATCTCTGCAAGGAATTATACAACCGGTATCAGTGGCCGAAAACTTGGGAACCTTCGGCTTGGGATTCCAGCCAACCTCAGAGGACATCCGGCGAGCAAAGAGGAGCAAGCAGAAAACATGGGTGCTCCCAAAGCATGTTCCACGCCTTTCCCAATCTTTTGTCAGGTCCGGAGCAAGAGGACATCCAGCGCCAAAGATTCCCGGTCCTACGGTCAGGCCAGACGAAGAGTTCTTCAGGAAGTTCGAAAACCTATTCACGGATGTATGTATGCTCGAGGACGGTGAAGGATCTAGTCATGCCGAGATACAATTTGTGGGACCAAAGGCAAAACTGAATAACTGGAAGGCTACTCCTCTCTCTGTCCGGAAGGAGTCTTGGTAGTTTGTCTTGGATTGTTTTTCTTTCGAAATTTTGTGTTGGGGGTTTGTCCCCAGAGTAAAATCCAGTTTGTTTTTAGTTCATTTTTGATTTAAGTTTGCAGTCTGTTTTCCCTTTGTACAATTCCCATTAATGAAATTTGGTTCCTTCGTGTCTAATTTTGTTTATCTTTTTCCTTCTTTTTACTTTTCTGAACAGCTTTCCTGCAACTGATCTTAATGATATGGCGTGCTTAAAGATTAATCAACCCAGTCTAGAAAGTCAATCGGGTTTGGAAATAATAACACATGAAATAAGAAGTGACGAGAGTGAGTCAGAGTACGGCGATGATGAAGCCGTGGAAGAAATCGGTGAAGAATTAAGTCACTTCGAGGAAAAGCCCAAACCGAACTTAAATGATACTGAGGCCGTTAATCTAGGGAATGCTGATGACGTCAAAGAAACCCGGATAAGTGTCCATATTGAACCCAATCTGAGAGAGGAACTGACCAAAACACTCATGGAGTTTAAAGATATTTTCGCGTGGTCGTACGACGACATGCCAGGACTCAGCACTGATCTAGTGGTTCATAGATTACCCACCGATCCGGCATATCCTCCCGTCAAGCAAAAGCTGCGGAAATTCAAGACGGAGATGAGTGTGAAGATTAAGGAGGAGGTAACCAAGCAGTTGCAGGCGAAAGTCATTCGTGTCACTCGATACCCTGAATGGTTGGCTAACGTAGTGCCGGTGCCAAAGAAAGACGGAAAGATCGGGGTATGCGTGGACTATCGCAATCTCAACAAGGCAAGTCCTAAGGATAATTTCCCACTTCCCAATATCCATATCCTGATTGATAATTGTGCCGGACGCGAAATTGGATCCTTTGTGGACTGTTATGCGGGATATCATCAGATTTTGATGGACGAAGAGGACGCAGAAAAGACGGCTTTTATCACGCCGTGGGGGACTTATTGCTACCGAGTGATGCCGTTTGGTTTGAAGAATGCAGGAGCAACATATATGAGGGCAATGACTACGGTATTCCATGACATGATACACAAGGAAATTGAGGTGTACGTGGATGATGTGATCGTGAAATCCAGACGTCAAGAGGACCATGTTGCTGACCTCGGGAAGTTCTTTCAAAGACTTCGAAGATACGACATCAAGCTCAATCCAGCCAAATGCGCATTCGGAGTTCCGTCAGGAAAGTTGCTGGGATTCATCGTCGGTCGACGGGGCATTGAGTTGGACCCATCCAAAATCAAGTCCATTCAGGAGTTACCCCCGCCGAAAAATAAAACAGAGGTAATGAGTCTGTTGGGAAGGTTGAATTACATCAGTAGGTTTATTGCCCAGCTTACGGCAACCTGTGAACCCATATTCCGCCTATTGAAGAAAGACGCTGCGATAGAATGGACGGCGGAATGTCAGGAAGCGTTTGACCGGATCAAAGGGTATCTGTCAAATCCACCCGTACTAGTTCCGCCTGAACCGGGTAGACCCCTGATTCTTTATCTGACGGTTTTGGAGAATTCGTTCGGCTGCGTACTGGGGCAGCATGATCTTACTGGCAGGAAGGAACGGGCCATTTACTACCTCGGTAAGAAATTCACAGTCCACGAGGTCAAGTACACTCATCTAGAAAAGACATGTTGCGCTTTGACTTGGGTAGCCCAAAAGCTGAAACACTACTTGTCTTCTTACACCACTTACCTCATTTCGCGTCTGGATCCGTTGAAGTATATTTTCCAGAAACCTATGCCTACGGGGAGGTTAGCAAAATGGCAAATATTACTTACGGAGTTCGACATCATATATGTGACAAGGACGGCTATGAAAGCTCAAGCCCTGGCCGATCACTTAGGCTGAAAATCCTGTTGATGACGAATACGAACCTTTGAGGACGTATTTTCCGGATGAGGAGGTGTTGCAAATTGAGGGGTTAGAACTAACCAAGGATCCGGGGTGGAAGCTCTTCTTCGACGGAGCGGCGAACGCAAAAGGAGTCGGAGTAGGGGCCGTGCTCATATCTGAAACAGGACATCATTATCCTGTTACTGCTCAACTGCGTTTTCACTGTACCAATAACATGGCTGAGTACGAGGCATGTATCTTGGGGTTGCGATTAGCGGTGGACATGGATGTACATGACGTCTTGGTCTTGGGGGACTCGGACCTTCTGGTACATCAGATTCAGGGAGAATGGGAAACCAGAGATTTAAAGCTTATCCCGTATCGTCGGTGTTTGCATGATTTGACTAAGCGTTTCCGGTCGGTAGAATTCAGGCACATCCCAAGGATGCATAATGAGGTTGCCGACGCGTTGGCTACTCTAGCGTCAATGCTACATCACCCGGACAAGGTTCGTGTCGACCCGTTACATATCCATGTCCGGGATCAACATGCTTATTGTAATGTGATAGAGGAAGAGGTGGATGGTGAGCCGTAGTTTCATGATGTCAAGGAATACCTCAGGTTAGGAGTATACCCAGAGCAAGCAGCCGGAGATCAAAAGCGAGCTATTCGGCGGTTGGCGAACGGATTTTTCCTTAGTGGAGGGGTGTTGTACAAAAGAACCCCAGATTTGGGATTGTTGAGATGTATAGATGCAAGTCAAGCCACAACAGTTATGACGGATATACACTCGGGAGTTTGCGGACCACACATGAGCGGATACGTATTGGCAAAGAAGATTCTTCGAGCGGGATATTATTGGCTCACTATGGAGCGGGATTGTATAAGTTTCGTGCGAAGATGCCATCAGTGTCAGATACACGGAGATTTGATTCATTCTCCGCCGACTGAATTGCATACAATGTCAGCGCCATGGCCGTTTGTCGCATGGGGTATGGATGTTATTGGACCTATTGAGCCTGCGGCTTCCAATGGTCACAGGTTCATTCTGGTAACGATTGATTATTTTACCAAGTGGGTGGAGGCCAAAACATTCAAATCAGTGACCAAGAAGGCGGTAGTGGACTTCGTACACTCCCACATCATTTGTAGGTTTGGAATTCCAAAGATGATCATTACGGATAACGGTGCAAATCTTAACAGTGGATTGATGAAAGAGGTATGTCAACAGTTCAAGATTACACACCGAAATTCCACACCGTATCGCCCAAAAGCAAATGGTGCGGTCGAGGCGGCAAACAAGAACATAAAGAAGATATTGAGGAAGATGATAGAAGGGTCTAGGCAGTGGCATGAAAAGTTACCATTTGCGCTGTTGGGTTATCGCACTACCGTCCGGACTTCGGTAGGTGCAACTCCTTACTTGTTAGTGTACGGGACTGAAGCAGTAATACCCGCAGAAGTTGAGATTCCATCCCTCCGAATCGTCGCTGAAGCTGAGATTGATGACGACGAGTGGGTCAAAACCCGATTAGAGCAATTGAGCTTGATCGATGAAAAGAGATTGACAGCAGTATGTCACGGCCAATTGTATCAAAAGAGAATGGCGAGAGCATATAACAAGAAGGTACGTCCCAGGAGATTTGAAGTGGGACAGCATGTGCTGAAGAGAGTTCTACCACACCAGGCCAAGGCGAAAGGCAAGTTCGCTCCAAATTGGCAAGGACCTTTTGTGGTAACTAGAGTATTATCCAACGGCGCTCTATGTCTGACTGATGTCGAGGGAAGATGCACCGATATGGCTATCAATTCTGATGCAGTTAAGAGATATTACGTGTAATTCTTTAGTGCATTTGTCAACATTTGGTTTCGTTTGTGTGTATTTGGCATTTTTCGGAGAATGAAATGACAGAGGCAATTTTTCTACTACCCAAACACTTTAACCTTTGTTTCCCCATTTGAGCCTTAATTATTCTTTCATATACCCTCTTTCGGAATCGTCAAGGAAGATGCGTAACAGAATAGAAAAGAAACAAAGAAGTAATACAAGAAAAAGTGAACTACGTTCGACCTGATTCCTCAAGAAGGATACGTAGGCGCCACACGGCTCGGTCATAATAAAATAAAAATCAAAAAATCCCCCAAGCAACAAAACTGGGGCAGAAGTCGTTGTTTCGTTAGAAAGATAGTGCGGATTCCGAAAGTTGTAACAAGCTAACCGTTGAGGCTAAACCCCTTTCTTCAGCCTCACGCGCAGAAACCATATCAAGAACCAGAAAGACCTCCCGATCAGTATTTGAAAAGTGCCGAGTCATGTGAATGAAAGCCAGGAGTGACATCCCGACCCTCGATTGAATACAGGACGCACAAGCCGAAAGGGAATAACGCTCTAGAGGGAATCTCAGGGGTGATACCCCGCCGCAAGGAAAGAAAGCATAAATGAGAGAGTCTTAACGGTGAAAACCCTCGCGGGCACCTTAAGGCGAAGGAAGTCGAGAGAAATAAAATGAGAGAGTCTTACGGTGAAAACCTTTACGGGCACCTTAAGGCGACGGGAGATAGAGAGAAACGAGAGAATCTCATTAGTGAAAACCCTTTGAAGGGCACGGTGAGGTGGCAGGATGAGATGGTTACAAGATGTCTGCATGAGACAAGGTTGGGACATCCGTTTACCTCTAGCAGGACGCGGTATCAGAAAGTGATTGACATGAATAGACTGGGTAGTTTAATCTCAAAGGCGCGGCATAACATTGGATCAGGCACACATTCAGATAAGTTTTCCTATTTTTGAGTTCAGAAAAGTTTTTCTCTTCTTTTGTCATTTGCGGTCGGTATTCTTTTCTTTTCTTTCATTTTCGAAAATTGATTTTTCAAAGCTTACTACCAAGTCTCCCAAAGCAGTATATTGAAAGTGAATAGGCATGGAACAAGGCAATGAGACAGAAGTCGTTACGATAGTGAGATTGGGATGACAGGCCGAGTGGAAGGTTCGCAAGAATTATGGAGTATGATGGACACATGTGGCATGTCCGAAAGATGATTTCACGCAACAGATCACCGGTTTAAAAGAGTCGGACCAAACCAAAGAGTGGAATAAAAGGAAAGATGAGAGGTCGTTCGTGGAAAAAAGCATCTTCCCAAGCAAGCGTCAACATCGTCCTCAAAGTTCGAGATAGGCCAAGCAGCGGAAAGAGAATGGCCTCAGCAAGAGTGGCACGACCACTCGCGGCGTTTTGAAACTAACAATTTTTCTTTGATTTAAAGCAGGAAAAGAGGGTCCGACGGCGGAAAAGCATACCGTCCAGAAGTTTATCACACTGGGGCAGAAAATTTTCTCTTGTTGCGAAAATTTTCTGGAAAGCAAGACTCAGAGGATAAGTGTAGAAAGCAACACAAGACGGGGTGATCTTTGAGCCGGGTGTCATCTCCAGCAGTTATTGGAAAAAGAAAAATGGCTTCGAGATTCCCCCAGCAGTATTACATCCTATAATTTGATCAAGGAAACAAAAGCGTGAGTCCCAAAAGAGGTAGGGGAAGAAGGAAGAGAATGAGGGGTGAAGGAAACAAAGAATACCTCCTCAGCAGCATCACCCCCAGCAGGCGAGTAAACAGTTCCGAAAATATCCCCAGCTGCCAGAAGAAGAGTAACACGACCTAGGGGAAAGCAATTCCAAGACAGGATAACTCAGAAGTGAAGGTGGTCCGAGAGGTAACGCAGGAACAAGGATAGGGTACAATAGGCAAAGGAAGGTAATCAAGATAGGATGAAAATCAGTGAAGTAGTAGTTGAAGTCAGGGAGCCCGCCTGGAGAATGGAGTGGCGTTTTAATTTTTAAGTTATAGTTGAAGTCAGGGAGCCCGCCTGGAGAATGGAGTGGCGATTTTATTTTGAAGCAGTAGTTGAAGTCAGGGAGCCCGCCTGGAGAATGGAGTGGCGATTTAATTTTGAAGTTGTAATTGCAGTCAGGGAGCCCGCCTGGAGAATGGAGTGGCGATTTAATTTTGAAGTAGTAGTTGAAGTCAGGGAGCCCGCCTGGAGAATGGAGTGGCGTTTTAATTTTTAAGTTATAGTTGAAGTCAGGGAGCCCGCCTGGAGAATGGAGTGGCGTTTTAATTTTCAAGTAGTAGTTGAAGTCAGGAAGCCCGCCTGGAGAATGAAGTGGCGATTTAATTTTTGGAGTTGTAGTTGAAGTCAGGGAGCCCGCCTGAAGAATGGAGTGGCGTTTTAATTTTCAAGTAGTAGTTGAAGTCAGGAAGCCCGCCTGGAGAATGAAGTGGCGATTTTATTTTGAAGCAGTAGTTGAAGTCAGGGAGCCCGCCTGGAGAATGGAGTGGCGATTTTATTTTGAAGCAGTAGTTGAAGTCAGGGAGCCCGCCTGGAGAATGGAGTGGCGATTTAATTTTGAAGTAGTAGTTGAAGTCGGGAAGCCCGCCTGGAGAATGGAGTGGCGATTTAATTTTGAAGTAGTAGTTGAAGTCAGGGAGCCCGCCTGGAGAATGGAGTGGCGTTTTAATTTTTAAGTTATAGTTGAAGTCAGGGAGCCCGCCTGGAGAATGGAGTGGCGTTTTAATTTTCAAGTAGTAGTTGAAGTCAGGAAGCCCGCCTGGAGAATGAAGTGGCGATTTAATTTTTGGAGTTGTAGTTGAAGTCAGGGAGCCCGCCTGAAGAATGGAGTGGCGATTTAATTTTGAAGTAGTGGCTGAAGTCAGGGAGCCCGCCTGGAGAATGGAGTGGCGATTTTATTTTGAAGCAGTAGTTGAAGTCAGGGAGCCCGCCTGGAGAATGGAGTGGCGATTTAATTTTGAAGTTGTAGTTGAAGTCAGGAAGCCCGCCTGGAGAACGGAGTGGAGATTTAATTTTGAAGTAGTAGTTGAAGTCAGGGAGCCCGCCTGGAGAATGGAGTGGCGTTTTAATTTTTAAGTTATAGTTGAAGTCAGGGAGCCCGCCTGGAGAATGGAGTGGCGTTTTAATTTTCAAGTAGTAGTTGAAGTCAGGAAGCCCGCCTGGAGAATGAAGTGGCGATTTAATTTTTGGAGTTGTAGTTGAAGTCAGGAAGCCCGCCCGGAGAATGGAATGGCGATTTAATTTCGAAGTAATAGTTGAAGTCAGGGAGCCCGCCTGGATAATGGAGTGGCAATTTACTTTCGAAGTTGTTTGAGGGAAGCAGTAGAGTATAACAGAAATCCCCAGCAGGAATTCCAATTCAAAATCAGAAGGAAGGCAACAAGGATCAGAAAGATAGATTCAGACTTCGAAGAAGAATAATTCGAAGATCGCAAGGAAGGAACATCAAGTCCGACAGAATAGCAAGGAACATAGAAAGTCAAGATGAAGAGATAGATAAGATTTCGCAATGCTGTAACTTAGTCTAGCTTCTTATTTTGTTATTTAGTACGATGTAACAAGGAGATCAGTTAAGTAGTGGCAACAGCAGTAATAGCGGTAACAGCAGTAACAGCGGCAGTAGCAGTAACAGCGAGATCGCAACAGTCATGGTAGTCCCAGCTACCAAAACTTCCCGAACTACATTGACCTGATTCCCTTTTAGCCAGGGATATGTAGGAGACCTCTGAAGCGAAGGTTCGGTCAAACTTTTCCAAAAAATGCTTCACACGGGGTGCTCGAACAGGCAAAAATCGCTCGTATCCGCTCACTTATCTTTGCACGAAAACTCTTCATGTTTACGCTCAAATGGTGCCACAATTGTGAGCACGTGATTTTTGCCCTACATGAGAATTACTCCCAAAAATTCAAAATAAAAGGAGTTTTTGTGTTGTTTGCAATATTTGTGGATCATATGTTATTTTTCTCTTATTATTCACGTTTGTGTGTCCATGTATTTTGTTTAAATATATAAAAATACAAAAAAATATTGCATTTGTACATAAGATTCAAGTTCACAATTAAGAGTAATTAAGTTTGTTTTACGACAACGAAAAAAAAAAATCACAAAAAAATATGCACGTTACATTTTTTAGCATTTAATGTCTTAATTGTGCGATTTTGTTGATAATTATCATTATAAGTTAATTAGTAGGTTAATCTAGTTTTGTAATTTAATTTAGGATTTTTAAAATTTTAGTTTTGGTAAAGAAATATGAAAGAAAACCGGAATTGGGCCAAATTCACCCAAACCCAATCAAATACACTTAAAACCGCCCCAGTCCAGCCCAAAATTAACCCGGCCCACTTCATCACAGACCAACCGGTCTCGTGACCCATCCAAACGGCGCCGTCTCTCTTAAATGAGAGATCCAGGCCGTCGATTTTGCTTGATCGAATGGTCAAGATTAAAACACCCCCTTCATATATAAACTTAATCTTTACCCAGCCCCCCACCCGATCTAGACACCCCCCCCTCTTCACCATCGTCTCTCTCAGAGACGATATCATTACGAGAAAACCCTAGCCGCCGCCGGACTCCCCATTCGCCTGAAACCCGGCGGCAACAACGTCGCCGGCCGCCATTTTAACACCCTAGGGCCACTCAACCGTCCTAAGTCCGAATCCACCCTCCATTAACTTCGAATCAACCTGGAGATTCTCGAATCTTCATCTGAAGATTCGAGTCGAACTCAAACCATGCCAAACCGCTCCAAACTCACCCCGAACACTCCTCACACCTCCCTCACACCCCTACTAACCCTGGCTTAGTTCGAATCTTACCAGAAATGTCAAAGCCCTAAATCCGCGCCTCAAGAACCCTAGAACCCAAAAATTAGGGATTGCGTCGAGTCAATGGTGTTTGAAGGCAATAGACCTTAATTGGAGTGTTTTTCATTTGAAAAACACTTCAATTAAAGTCTGTTTACTTCAAAAGAGTGCAAACTCGAAGTCTTTTGAGCCGAGTCCGTCCAATTTCTTGAGGTATCCCATTTCTCATTCTCTTCCTTTTGTTTTGTTGTTGTGTTCATTATATTAATTTAGTTGTTCGTTTCTATCTGTTTGGTGTTTGATTTTAATCTTTCCTGCTTCTACACCGTAAGACCTTTTATTTGGTCATTCTTGTTTTGCTTATATGTCGGAGTAGATTGCGATATAGAAACACGAATTGGCTGTAAACGATACTGTCAAGTAGTGAATTCTGCATTTTTTTCATGTTTCGTTTGCTTGAGCACTTCGAATCACTAAGTCGATGATTGATTGTTGTTCCTTATGTGAATTATACGAATGTTGTTGATTAGTCTCGTAGGTCTGTTTATTGGAGTTTTGTGGCAGAACTTGACACTGTAAATCACATTGTGAATCACTGTTTGGATCGAGATTTTTCTTTCTTTTGAACTGTTGATTAACTAAGTGATGAATTGAATTAGTTGTTGTTAGTTAAGGATTGAAGGGTGTAACTAATGAAGTGTAGTGCATATTAGGACTGTAATTGGATCAGAATCTGGGGTTTGTTAATTAGAGATTAACGGAATTGGCATTTCTTAGGATTTAAAAATACCTTGCCCATGAGTTAAGTTAGTGGAACCTGCTGTTACAGCAGGACACTTAGCCATGTCTGGACAAAAGCCATTGTTTAAATAATAGGACCATACTTAGACATATGATAGTAATAAAAATAGGAGGATGGGCTCTGTCAGAAGGGGATGGGTTCTGCAGTAGAAGTATGGGCAGGGAGATTCCCTGATGGTGGGGAGTAACTTTTAAGGCTTTGTCGTAACTATAAGAGAAGGGGATTTTTGAAACAGAGAAAAACAGAAGAGGGAGACACTTAAGAACCTGTGGAGTTTAAGAACACACTGGAGATAGACAGAATAGAGAAAAGAGACACACACACAGAAAGAAACAAAAAGAGTTTAAGGAGAATACACTTGAGGCAATCTGAAAGAGACATACAGGGAGATAGAAAAATTTGAAAGAGAGAAAAAAGAGAGACTTGAGAGAAAAGAAAATCACTACTGTTGCATCAATTCTCGTTAAGGACTGGTCTTGTTCGAATTCTGTAGACTATTGCGATACATTTGTAAATTAGGGGTGCATTGTTTGAGTCTTCAGAGAAGGCTACAGGTCTATTGGAAAACTATTGTACTGGCTCCTAAGTTTGCAAGACTAAAACACAATGTTCTTATTCATTTTGGGGAGTTAATTTGGAGTGACATTGGTTTTGAAGGGGTGTTGGTTCATTTGGTTAAATACTGCTATCCTTTTGAGCTCCGCAAGTTGCTATTATCATTCTCCGCTATCGAATCTGGGTGGTTTTGTTGCTGTTGTCGATTGCTGTAAACCGCTGACTCCTCTTTCCTTTTGATTTCATATTCCAGGTACCTAATTCTTGTCTCCAATATTGTAGCTACTTTGTTGAGTTGGAGTACAATTGAAAAAAAAAATACAAAAAAAGGGCTTCTTTGCATCTGAACTGGGAAAGCATGCTCATTGTTGTCAATTTGATTACATTATTATGAATATTACGTTTAATATGAGGTCTGTATTTGATAGGTGTGGTCGAATTGCATTAGACTGTAATTGATGAACTGTCTTAATGTCATTCATTTTGTAATAATAGTTCAGTTTAGCGCTATAGAATGTATTGATTTAGCAAGGTGGTTGTCAGGCCTAAAGTGGTTTTAGGACAGTTAGCCTACAATGGTAGCGGGAGACCTTTCACTAATCACAACTTACTATGATAGTTAACTCCACTTTGATTATAAAAATGGCAAGTAAAGTAATAACTTCATATGTTGTTCGACAATAATAACTCTTGGTAATTCGATGTTCGTTTATTCTGGTCTTATAAATATTTCCCTTGTTAGTATTGCACTGTAGTGACGCTCGTAACTCACAAATCCAAGAGTCAATAAACGGGCTTGAATCTAAAAATAAAAAGCAATGTTCTGCTAATGAACCAATTAATAACAACTTCAATTAGGACTTTCCTCTTTTTTTTTATAAAAAAAAAAACAAAACAATAGAAAATCTAGCTATTCTAGGTACGACCTTTAAAATGATGAGACAAACCGCGCCAAGCAAAGATACGCAATCGCGGGGCCCTCATATAATTGTCATGAGAACTTAGACTCGGAAGGACTGTTTAGTGAATTTTACGGTCTTTTTCCCAAAGTTAAACAGACGATAGACTCTTTAGGCACGATTTGAAATAAAATTACTTTCCTAAACATGGGTGTGCATTTATGTGACCCAAATCTTACTCTCGGCGAAACTGAAATACATTAAAGTCGCAGGCGTACTGGTTGCGGTGCGGCTCGAAATGTGTTTTCGTGACGTCGCAATTCTTCTAAGAATGAAAGCGGAATATAAGAGCACACAAATAAAAATATATAAAGAAATCAGATAGAAACAAAAATTGCAGTTGAGCGACCGTGCTAAAACCACGGAATCCGGGAGTGCCTAACACCTTCTCCCGGGTTAACAGAATTCCTTATCCAGGTTTCTAGTTTCGCAGACTATATTATAGAGTCATAAATTTCCTCGGTTCGGGATCAAACCGGTGACTTGGGACACCATTATTTTCCCAAGTGGCGACTCTGAATTAAATAAATTGATCCCGTTTCGATTGTCCTTTAATTGGAAAAACTCCATCGCGCCCTTGCGGGTTAGCGTAAAAGGGAGGTGTGACACTCCGCCGTAAATATGTTTATCTATTTAGTACCCTATTAGAAATAAGCTTCCTGAAGAAGCTTGGTACTCGATTACGGATAAATATTACCCCCGGTAGAAGATTATTCATACTGGGTATAATAAGCTTATCCTTTCAGTATCGTTATGGATAAATATTACTATCGATAGAGCATTATCTATACAAGGTTAATAAGCTTATCCTTTCAGTATCCGGTTATGGATAAATATTACTCTCGGTATAAGATTATCCATACCCGATATAATAAGCTTATCCTTTCAGTATCCGATTATGGATAAATATTACCCCGGTAGAAGATTATTCATACTGGGTATAATAACCTTATTCTTTCAATACTTTGTTATGGATAATCATTACCCCTAGTAGAAGATTATCCATACTGGATACAATGAACTTATACATTCAGTACTCCATTATAGATAAACATTACTCTTAGTATAAGATTATCCATATCTGATATTGTAGCAGCTTGCAGTAGCAGCTTACACAGCAGCTTGCAGTAGTAGCTTCCTTCCTTCTATAAATAGAAGGGTTTTCAGTTCATTATGTACATCAGTTTGGAATTCGAATAATATATCAGTTCCTCTCTATACTTGTCTTTACTTTACGGTCTTTATTTTATAACAACCTTTGAGTTAAATTTATAGAACCTTTGAGTTAAATTTATAGAAACAAGAAACTCCCAGTAAAATATAGAAGGAAAACACAATAGAATTAAAAATGCCGGTGCTTTCTTTTTTATTATTTTTTTTTAAATTTTGAAGGGCAAATGGCAGCATAGTGGATAAGTAAGCAAATTGATCAAACATCATATATAAGGTCAAGAGTGATGGCTAATTTAGAGGGCAGCTGAACTAAGGTCTAGATTTCAGCACTAATTTAGAAGAATTTATAACAAAAACCTCCTTTTGAGATTTTTGTTTTTTTGAAGAGATGGCTGGACCAAATGAGATTAGAAATGCAATAAGCAATACACAGATCTTCAATTTTTGGTTAATAAAACCTTCAATTTGAATATTCCAGATACAGATTGTTCCCTCGTTTCTTAGAGTGTAATGAAAAGAAACAAACTGAATCTTTGATTTCGTACATCGGCTAATTATGACACCATCCTCGTGACGTAAGCGGTGGAGGCAATCGAAGCGTTGCGTCTGCACAATTCTCAAAATCATTAATTAGCTTCACTTCATGGTCGGCCACTAATACCCTTGAAACGTCATTGCAATATTATTAATAGATCCTCTTCATAATCTTCCCAAACTATATTTTCAAAAACCTTTCTTAACCTTCAAAGCTTTCATACTTTCTTCAAGTTTCTCAATTCTATAAATTCTTCGGGATCCGTTTGCCAATCATTTCCTAAAACAAAAAGCTTCATCTTCTTCTTTTTTCTGAACTCACATAGATATGACGAAAACATCTAAATCCATTCCCAAAAAGGAAAAAGCCACTTAATCGCGGCCGGCCGGTGATAAAACGCTGGTAAACCATTCATCAACGAGTGCATCCCCGGTTCATGCGACCTTTATTCTGATTTCAAAATAGAAAAATCCTCTTCAGTCTCTGGGAGATGTGAGCCCATGTCGAGGTATATATGATCGATAACTGAAGACGCTTTCGAACAGGTGAAAGAGGACTAGCATTGGGAAAATGCGGTGGTGGTGATTCCTACCCTAGAGGAGGATATTACTACTTACGTGGAAGGGTTTTTAAGTGTTTACACTTACCCTTTCATGCGGGCTCCCGTCAATCCCATTATTATCGACTTTTGTCGTCAATACCGAATAACTATTGGCCAGATACACCCATCTTTATGGCGTATAGTTATCTTGCTTCAATTCTTTGTGAGAAAGGTCGAAGGGCTGTCATTTACCCTCGACTACCTCATGAGATGGTATAGCCCTCATCTCTATCAGGGCGGATTAATAAGGCTCCATCGCCGATCCACAAAGGTAATGGTCCCGACTACAGACTAGGACAATGATCGGAGATGGATGGGTCATTTCGTCCGAGTGAGGACCTTCGATATAATCCTGGCCGAGAAAATGCCATTCCCCGAGGAATGAAACATGAAGCATAAGTAAACCCATCAACATCCGATGTTGATTACTTTGTTTCTTTTACCTTTCTTCATCCACATGTTTTCTCACATATGTCTTTTCTTATGATGTAGCGATTCCCTGGGAGCACGGTGCAATCTTGAACCTAGAAAGTTGGGTTCGGAAGCTGGCTTCCACTTTCACATATATTGAGCACTAGTGCCACGATTTAGCGAGGGGCCGATGGGAGGCCAATAATCATAATAAGCTTATCTTGTACGCCTTTGTCACGACCCAGAATTCCTTGCGTCGGGATCGTGATGGCGCCTAACTCTTAGAATGTTAGGCAAGCCAACAGATACAATTCTAACACATAAATTATTAACCAAAACAAAAATTTATAATAATTAAAACTGAGCAAATTTTAATTCCACTGTTATACTACCCAGCCGTTTTTACTTAGTTTTGAGATTTAAATGATATTTGGGCTGAGAAACACTATTTTATTATTGGCTGAGGGGATTGTGATGATTTTTGATTGAGTAAGACCAAGGGCCTATATTGTGAGGAGATACTGATACTGATTGGAGGCCGAGAGCCTAATATATGTACGCCACGAGGTGGCTTGATTGATATAATGCTGATGGACTAGATTTGATGCCACGAGATGATTTGTTATTGTGCTTGGGCCGTAAGGGGTCCCTCCACGAGTCTGCACACTACCAATGAGCACGGGTACCCATTGTGATGTGAGATTGAGCTCAAGGGTTTGTTACTATTGTGAGATATTTCCCGAGGGACGGATGTGGTGTTATTGTGCCCGAGGGGCAAATTTCTATTTGTTTACATTATCATAATTAACTGTCAACTACCTGTTTACTGGTTTAAAGAGCATTTTCCTTGGTTTTTACTGGTTTTACTAATCTTAAATGATTTTACTACTTCATTATAGAATTCCATGTGCTTTACGTATTTTCTTACTTTCAGTCATTATTTATATTCGTTACTCACTGGGTTCACTTTACTCCCTGCACCCTATGTGCATATTCAGGCGTAGCTGGTAGCGCTCTGGAGTTCTAATTTCCTCCAGTTCCAGGCGGGCCTTTCGGAGATTACGAGGTAGTTGTTGACGTTCGCAGCCCCGTATCTCTACTCCTCTCTCATTTATGTTTCCTTACAAACATTTGTAGTAGTTTTTGACTTTAGCAGAATGTATTATAGCTCATAGATGCTCGTGACTTGTGACACCCCGGTTAGGGCTGTTGGGTTGGATTTCCGCATTATTCTTGATATTTACGCTATTCTGTATTATTAAATATGTTCAGACTATTTTGTGTTGGTTAACTGCTTTAAAATATGAATTGGGTTAAACTGGCTGGCCTTGTCTTCACGAGAGGCACCGTCATGATCGGGCTCGGGGTTAGGGTCGTGACACTCAGTTACCCAAAAACTCTCGAAGATGACTCTCGATGAATAAGCGAGCTGCCTACTCCCTATATTGTCTACAATATTCGGTTCTATGACCATGGGTTCTATGGTACTTCACATTTGATTTGGATTCTATGACCATGGGTTCCATGGTACTTCACATTTGATTTGGATTCCTTTGAGCTAGATCAGTCTGTATGGGTCGGGGCCACCTAGTATCTTTGATTCGTCCAATGGCTGACACAATACCTGAAGCATCGACACTAAAGTTGTACTTTGATAGTTGTGGTGCCTCCTTAGGCTCAACGTATTTGTCGAAACCACTCTTACTCATGAGACCTCGAGAATTTTGACCTCGATCATTCCTTGATCGTTTCGAGCGGGATTCGTACCGGTCTGTTATTTATTTGATTTGTACTATGTGGTTGGTATCGATCTCTATTCGATCGGGGTTCTCTATCGATGTCTCTTTGAACCCTACTTTCGGACCTATTTGGGTAAACGGAACAGGGTGGAGCTCACACCTGATCATCCTCGACTCTGATCTTTAATTGGTATCCATTATGCGCATCGGCCAAGGTCACTGCTGGATATTCAATCAAATTCTGCTTTAGCTGACGTAATGCTATCGAACTTCGCTCGTTCAAAGCTTGGGTAAAGGCTTGGATAGCCCAATCATATGTAATCGGGGGTAGGTCCATGCTTTCCATCTGAAATTGAGATACAAATTTCCTTAGCATATCATTGTCCTTGTCTCACTTTGAAGAGTTCTGACTTCGTGTTGCAACTTTTATTGCACCGGTGTGTGCCTTTACGAATGAATCGATGAGCATGGCGAAAGAATCGATGGAATTGGCCAGCAGGTTGTGGTACCGTATTATTGCCCCCTTCGATAAGTTTTCTCCAAAATTTTCAACAAAACAGATTCAATCTCATCATCTTCTAAGTCATTTCCCTTTATTCTGCATGTGTAGAAGTGATGTTTTAATTAAGATCGGTGGTCCTGTTGTACTTGGGGATGTCCCACATACAGAATTTCTTAGGAATGGGCTTCGGAGCCGCTCTTTGATGAAAAGACTTCTCCACAAACTTCTTGGAATCCAAACCCTTTAGGATCGGGGGTGCCCCTCTATTTGGTCAACACGTGAGTTGTACGTTTCTACCTTTTTATCATTAGCCTCGATCTTATTTTCTCCTGATTCAATCCGTTTGGTGAGATCCTCGGCCATCAGAATGATGGAGGGATCAGTCCCCGATCCACAATCGTCCATTTTCTCATGTATAGGTTCGACTATATGAACAACTTCCTATGACGTATCCAGTTCGATACTGCTTGGTGCTCGATTCTGATTTTCGAGTTACACTATCGCAGCGTGCTGGATTTGCAACATTTCAAATATCATTTGATGGCTAACCCCGCCTTCTTCAACACTCTGTGCATTTTGATCAGCTACCCGGGCATCTTTGCGGATGCTATTTTCGGGATCGACACCTACATTTCCATGAATCGCAACACGTGAATTGACCTCGAGAGTAGTAAAGCAAGAACAGTTAAAGAATAATAGTTGAAGAACAATAGTTAGAGAAGAGTAAGGGTGTATTCTGGGCCGGTCCCGGGCCTAAACGGGCCTCGCGGTCCCGGTCCTAAACGGTCCCGGGCCTGGCGGTCCCGGTCTTCGTGGGCTTGGTGGGTAAGACCGGCCCGTGACGGGCCTAAGCCCACATGGTCCCGGGCCTGGCGGTCCGGGCCTGGCGGGCTTCGTGGGCTTTTAATAAAAAAAAAATTATTTAATAAGTATATATATGTTAACTATATATATGTTAAGTGTATGTATATATATATATATATGTATGTATGTTAAGTATATATATGTTTAGTATTTATATATGTTAAATTTATATATGTTAAGTATATATATATATTAAGTTTATATAAGTTAAGTATATAAGTTAAGTTTATCTATGTTAACTATATATATATATTAAGTTTATATAAGTTAAGTATATAAGTTAAGTTATTTATATATATATATATATATATATATATATATGTATTAAGTACTTATATTAAGTATATATATAAGTTAAGTTATATATATAAGTTAAGTTATATATATATATATATATATATATATATATATATATATATATATATATGGTAAGTATTATATAAACTTAATATATATATATACTTAACATATATAAACTTAACTTATATATATGTATTAAGTTTATATGTTATGTATATATATAATATATATTATGTATATATATTATATGTATATGTATGAAATAGATATATATATTGTATTAAGAGATAAATCAAAAACTTGTGTAATAATTTTTATTACTAAAAATGACATATCTTTATTAATCTTCTCTCCCCCAATGGAATGAGCACAACAAGGTACTAATACCACCATTAAAAGAAAAAAAACTAAATAAGATGTGTCAAAGTACAATTTACAACACAATCTACATATCTCTAACAAATCTCATAAATCCTTCAAGATTTGGAGGAGGTTCCGTTGGCGGTGGTGGAAAAGAAGCTTGTTCATCACCACTTCCCGGCGAAGCAGCATCCTCAGCAAGCTCTGCAATCATTTCTTCGTAAGCGTCATCAAGAATAATTGGACCACTAGGACGGGTAGGTCGGGGAACCGGGGGGGAAGGTTAGTTGGTTGACGACTACTTTCACCCATTTTAGCTTTTCCCTTAGCACTAAACATTTTTTTCAATGAAAATGCCATTTTATTTATATTTATGCAAACAAAATAACACAAAATATATTCTTAAAAATTAAGAGTTGGAACGACTTTACCGAATTGACGAACAACTTCTTCAAAATTCAAAATTGCAAATTGTTGAAGACTTGAAGACTTGAATACTTCAATTCACCAACTTCACAAAATTTCACAAAATTGGAATAATAATATAAGCAATTGAGAGAGATTGAGAGAGATTAAGATAGATTGATGAATTGGTGAGTTAAAATGAAATAATGAGTGGGTATTTATAGTTGAGAATTGGGAAAAAGTGTAATTATATAAAGTTTGGGGTTATATTAAAGTTTGGGGACCATTTGGCTAAATTTTGATAGCCAAAAACGGCTATTTTTGACCTCCAACGGCTAGTTTTTAAATCTGGCCGTTGGGCCATTTTTTTTAAAAAAAAAAAAAAAAAATTTTTTTTTTTTTACCGTTGGGACCGGTTGGGGCCCGCCAGGCCCGCGAAGACCGGCCCAGGACCGCTACCCGGTCCCGGTCTTCGCGGTCCCGGTCTCGCGGTCCTAAGCGTAAGGACCGGCCCGTCACGGGCTTTAGGACCGGTTGAAGACCGGCTCGGCAGGACCGGCCCACCAGGACCGTTGGGACCGCCAGGCCCGCGGTCCCGGTCCCGGTCCGGGACCGGCCCACATTACACCCTTAGAGAAGAGCGAGCTGATGAGCAGAAGAAAGAAATATTATATTGCCTTGATCTATATGAATGTAAAAGTGCATATAAATGATGAGGATCCCTCTTTATATACTAGAGAAATCCTAATTAAGGTACAATTCCAACTACATAAGTAAATCCTATTATTGATACAAATAACCGCCCTTGATTTGATTCGTTCCGAGATCTCCGTCGTGATCTCCGACCGGTTACAGATATTTCACATTTCCGTTATTGTGTTCCACTCGAAGCTGGTCATATCCGATCTCGATTGTCGGGGACCTCAATCTTAACAGGTGCCTCGATCCCCGAACTTAGCACGTTGTCTCCGTGTTTAGGTTTGATCCATTACAAGGCTGACCCTCGATGTAGTTATCTGATCTCAAAATAATGACAAAATCAGGCAAGCCCCATTTTGCCGGTATACACAATATTCTATCTTTCATAAGCTTGAGCGGTGATAAGTGATGACAAAAATTGAAGCATTATTAGTTCTGCAAGTAAAGTGAATGGGCTGATGATTCCCCGAAATTCAAACATTGAATAATACTGGATATAGTCATACATATGCAAGGTAAAAACCGAAATACTCAGTACATTTGACCATATCAGAATCCAGTAATGCTGCAACCACGCCCAAATTTTACTGAAGGTGCCTCATACATTTCGTACAGCATATAAAGCTGCAATAAGTTTAAGATTAACAACCCACTTGCTACTAATCCTGCATTGGAAAATCTTCCTGTGAAGATAGGAAAACCAAAATCACCAATCAATTTTTCACACGAGCGATCTTCATAGATTAAAGCGCCTTCATAGAAGTTTAGATAATTGATAAAGCAGCAATGTTCCTAATAGATACTATCACCCAATCTAGAAAACTAATTTACAAAAAAGAGCTGCCCTTGTATGCTTTCCATAGATCACTTAAGAAAGTGCGGACTAATCAAACCAGCAATCTCAAGGAACCCAACACGATCCTTTCCAGCAAAAATATTCTTCAACTTCTCATCACAGATTATGACCTTCTTGTTTTGAGGATCCTACAATGGTAAAAGATCATTAAGTATTGGAGCAACTTTGGAAGCATAGATGTTAATCAGATACTAACAAATGAGTAAGGCTAAACCAAACTACATATTATGCATTTCAAAAGAGTAAGCAACACAGACAGTGGACATAACTAGCAGAAAGCATTGCCTTCTTTTCAGGAGCTTCTCAAGTAAATTATAGAAATCACATCATCAACAATAGCTAGAAACAGATAATATATAAATAAAGACAAATCTACAGGGTTTATACTAACTACACATTAAACTTAAGAGAGTGATAGAAGAAACTGGTCCGCAAGCACTATGCACTCTTTGTAGTTACAGTTGCAACAAAGTTCCAAACTTTCAGTAGATATTTAGATGATATCTAGGTGGAAACATGCAGCAGATTCGGCAGCAAGCTTAAGCACTAAATCAGCAATGTTTTATGGCATCAAGTCCACATGTATAGATAAACTCTCTCAACATATTTCTAGATAAATATTAAATAGGAAGTAAACATACTCCATTAAATAAGACTTGTACATACTCCCTTAAATGATAAATCATAAAAGTCCCACAATAAATTCATTGATTCAACTGCAATTTGATAAACGTAAACAAAGTCTGCCCCACGAACAAATTTAAGATTGATCAAAACAACTGGCACAAGTAAAGAAAAAGCTGTGTTTCCATGACTTCAGAAATCATGGATCATTCCCAGACTAGAAAATACGTCACTTCCCCTCAATCTTCACCAAATTAAACATCCTGATAGAAGTTCGACAACCGAGCATGAAAACCAAATGCCATACAGCTTCAGATAGGGTGCACAGCATGTCAGCAACTGGCCGCACAAAAAGAATATAGCGATAAAGCTTCACCAGGTTTGGTTCTAAAAGGGAAGATAAACATCTAAGAAAACCTAAATCAGCTTGCTACTTTCTGACCAGATAGCATTATGCAACACTACATGAAGGAACTTAATGGCATTAAGCTCAGATCGTATAACTATAATACGAAAGAAACAATCCATACACTTGTTATGACTTTTTTGATAAGTACATACACTTGGTAAGGTAAGATTTCTCGATGGATTTACAGGAACAGGATGACACTCTAGTTGTCTTTATCTCCACCTTTTTATTTGAGAATGCTTCTTGCTGGAAAAACAAATAAAGAGAAACTTATCCTTATTACACTTTTTTACAGATTATTTTCCCTTTTGAATCAATAGCACTAGTTTTAATACCAGCAAGAATCAGATCACCACTTCTTAACTGAAAGCTAGTAAGTGTGAAAGCCTACAGCTGATACTCAAAAGCCATTGAGAGGACATAGGTTGCATATCTACAAGACAACCTCAAAAGAAATCAATAAAGTAAGAAAAATGGAGATACTCCATTTCAACAAAGAAACGTGACAACAAGTTACAAATTTATGATATAACCAACCAATAGACAACCTTAAAATAGCATCCTTTCATCAGAACCAACGGTTAACAAGTTCCATGTATGCATATCAGTGAAGATTTAAAGCATAGCCACGTCACTACAAATCTGATTACTTAGAAAATATCAGTTGAAATTCACACCATAGACGACCAAATCAATCCGAGATCAAACATCACTAAAACACAACGCAGAAAATTACCAATGAACAACCCTCATTCACCTCTAATCAGAAAAAAACAACACTCAAGTTAGCAAATTCAAACTAAATCGGCAAAATGCATTCATTCTAACGTTTCCTTTTTTAAAAATAATCGAGTGCAAGTAGCCCATGGTTTCAAACTCCGCGGATAATGGTCTATCCTTATCTACTTAAATACCAGGCTTATATACGTGGGTTTATACAAGTGACGTGCTCCCACACATCACGCACTATGTTCTTACAAGACCAAAACCCTGGGGGCTCATTCATTCTACAGTTAACCCACCTAAACAACACAAAACATATAAACACGTATAGCAAAAACAACCACGAGAAAGAACACTATTAGACAGCAAATCCCCAATAACGTCATAATAACAGATTAGTGGAGGGAAAATGGGGGTATACCTGAAGGTTGTTCTCTTTGATGTGGGCCCAAATCAACTTGAGGGCTTGAGTACGAGGAATCTCAGCAATTCCACCAAGGAATGCCTGCATTTCCGGCGAAACTCGACGCGGCTTCATAATCCCCCTCGGTTCACGCTTCTTCGGCTCTGCAGCCACCGGCTTAGAAGCTGTGGCGAAGGTAACCATGCGCACAGTGCGCAGATTAGCATGATGAGCAGCAAGAGGAGAAGCGAGCTTAACGGAATAAGACGAAGCTGATTTCGCAAACGACGCCGTTTCGCCGGCGGAAGAGAATATCGAGAATGAGCCCAAGGAAACCGCCATTATCTTCTTTCTCGAGTGTAGCTTTTGGTGTTTTTTGAATTTGCAGAGAGATAAGACTTGAGAATGGGGAGAAGGGTTTTTTTTCTCTGTCCGTGAAAAATCAGGGTAAACCCGCCTTCTTGAATTTTTCTTTAATGGACTATGTTGTCCTTTATCCACATAAGTTGGACCCTTCTTGGGCTGCGTCCATCGCTAGTGTCTAGAGTTACCAAGCCCATATTTACAGCCCTTTACTAGCGGCTGATTTACACAAATGGCTCTCTTTTATCCTATCATTTAAACTTTGGCCCTATTTTCAAACATTATGCAAACATAGCTCTTGTAAAATTATTCTTTCTGATAATTAGACTTATCTCTAATGTTTGCCCATATATTATTCAACCTTACATACAGAGTATTAGACTGTAGTTAAAAGTCTCTAATAATTTATAGTAAAATTTTAGACTGTCGACAAATCTTTTTCATAAGATTTTTTGTTTGCTCAAAAAAAATTGTTAGACTATGAT
Source organism: Nicotiana noctiflora (assembly GCA_032618575.1). Classification (NCBI taxonomy): domain Eukaryota; kingdom Viridiplantae; phylum Streptophyta; class Magnoliopsida; order Solanales; family Solanaceae; genus Nicotiana; species Nicotiana noctiflora. The sequence goes on along the minus strand of JASVEL010003744.1, from coordinate 134,400 downwards.
CTGAAAGATCCATAAGTATCAGAAGAAATTAAAGGACGACCTTTTAGGTAAAATTACACGGCTAAGCATTTCTAACAAAATATTTAAGAAAATAATATTATTTGTTGTTTATTCCAAAAATGACAGTTTTTTTATAATATTAGCATACTGTATAAATTATGCACATAATTAGTGAAGCACAAATCATGGAATATATTACAAGTATGAGCATATACTTTCTATATTTAGTTTTCCGTTTAATTTAGGATTGATGGTATATAATATAGATATATCATTTATATCTAATATATGACAATAGTAAAACACAAGTGCATATTATATATGTAATATTTATACAACAATAATATATTTTGTATATATATAATATTATACGATAAATATACGGTTGAATCTTAAAATTAATTCTATACCCAAATACATTATAAATCACTACGCATATCTAAATAATTACGTATAATATGTATATATCAACTATATATGCCGTATATGATATAATAATATACAAATAGTATAATATATAAATGATATTTATACAACTAAAATATAATCCAAATATCATATATACTATTTATACATTTTTATATACTAAAATATATTTATTATTTTTAGGAGTATAAAAGTAATCAAATACAATAAAAAGTAAATACGTAAAGAAAACTTCCCATCATGTTTCCATATTTGATACTCATAGTTTTTCTTCATTATGGGGGGGGGGGGGGGGAACGGAAAATTTAAAAAAAAGACGAAATGGTCTCTTGGCCACTTAAATTTGTGGCTCTTTTAAATGCCGATATATAAACTTTGTAATTTTTTATTTAAGTACTCAAACTTCTGAAACTTATAACTAATAAAGACAATTGACCGTTGACTCATCCCATGTTGCATCAGTTGGTCCTAGTCAGCCGCTTGCGTGAATGTCACGACTTTTAGGAGCGTGAAAGACCCCTTTCCCAATGCCCAACGATAAAAAATAGTTGATATTTAAGTGAGGTCTTATTTTTTACACATTATCCCTCTATTTTATGCATTTGAAACTTTATTTCTCCTATTTCTTAAAATTTGAAGCTTTTTTTAATTTTTTTGTCTTTCTTATTCTTTCTTTTATTTTGTCATTGCGGAGTTTCTACCACCAAAACTTCAGTTTTTACAATGGGACAAAGCAAACCTAATTTCTTATATTTCTTCTACCTAAATTTGTTATTACTGATGAAATAACCAACAATTATGTTAAAGTTTACCTGTAAAGATTAACAGAAGGAAAGAATGTTACCGTCACGGAATGAGAACTTAGCATGAAACGGGCTCAAGCTTGTTTTATACAATTGGACTTAAAATTTTGCTTAGCCGGGAAAAAAAGATATGGACGGTCATATTTTGGTCTAGTTAGAAATCCTTCCTAGCTAGAAAATGCCAACTCCACACAAAATCATCTCTATAGTCGTGCACATCAATATTGATAAAAGTGGAAGTGAGACTAAAAATGGCAACCATGACATCTCCACATAGCCTAACACTTGCAAAATTACCTTCACTTTCTTCTCCGACTTGGACAACTTTCAAGTTACTTGACCATTTTCCTTCTTCATCGCGCTTTTCTTCGTCTTTCACTGCCACTGCATCTAGATTTTGTCCAATTAGACCTATTAAACCAAAACGAGTTTCTAATTTCGTGACTAAAGCTTTTTCCACCACTGTCTTCCCCCAATCGTTCGGTTTTGGCATGATTAAGAATTTTTGAAAGAAGGATATTGGTTAATCAGGTCAATCAGTCATTCCTAAACCTAGGTTTAAGAGGGAGGATGGTTAGAGAGAGGAAAAGAGACGAAAAGTGGGGAAGGGTATGTCAATTTACTGATTAAAAGAGGGGGACCCCAATCGATTAGGTTTAATTTGGCGTCATTGACGTGTACCGGTCTCATTGGTCATTTGCTGACTGGATGGACACGTTAGCAAATGTGTAATACACGCGCCTAGGTCAAGGAACAATTGTGTTTATTAGTTATAGGTTTCAGAAGTTTGAGTGTTTAAATGGAAAAGAACAAAGTTTATATATCGGCATTTAAAAGCGCCACAAGTTTGAGTGGCTAGGAGGCCATTTCGCCTTTAAAAAAAAGATAAGAAGGCACTAAGAAATGAACAAAGTAATGAGGTCTAACGGTTGGGCAATTTTGCCCTATAAATCAGCTAAATGCAGTAACTTCACATTAATTATTTTTCGATATTTTTAAGACTACCCAAAATTAAGCAACTTGGGAAGGATTGAAAGATCAATTAATTAATTAATTATATTTTTGCTAGGAATATAATTAGTTAGCTGCTAGTTTTGTTAATTGCTTATTCATGCTAAGATTCTGAAATTTTTTCTTAAATATTAACTAATTATGTTTTTTTTTCCCGACCCTTTCTTACACGGATGTTCCAAAAAGGGACAATCAGTAAAAGATTCTAGTGATTAGACTATCATACCCCTTCCTTCACTGGGCTTCTCGATATATATGGCTTCTAACTTGATGTATAGCCTGTTTGGGATTTTTACATTGAATAGCCACTCGTCCAAAAAAAAGCTAGTAAAGATATGAGTTATTATTAAATAAAATTTTATTTATGGTGAATGTCTATATTTAGAGAGATTTTAGGGTTTATTATTTGGTGGCTAAGTCAACATTTCCCTATAAATAGAGGGTTCTATTTCATTATAATTCATCCCAAAATTCAATAAGAATTTCACCTATCTTTTTCTCTGCAATATTATTCTTGTTCCTTTATTGTTTTATGACTAAGGTTAACTATGACTAAGGTATAACTTTTCTCCTCTTTTTAACTATGACTGGCATTATGAAAAGAAAGTTCGTTGCCCTTGAAATTTCGGGCAAGAACTATATGACATAGGTGTTGGATGCTGAAATTCATTTAGATGCAATGGGTCTTAGAGACGTCATTAAAGACAAAACTAAAGCCTCCACCCAAAACTGTGCTAATGCCTTGATTTTTTTGTGATATCACCTTGATAAAGGATTGAAAATAGAATATCTCACAGTCAAAGATCCACTTATTTCGTGGAATGGCTTAAAAGAAATATATGACAACTTAAAGTTGATCACTCTTTCACAAGAACGATATGATTGAGCTCATCTGAGGCTCCAAGACTTTAAGTCTGTTTCTGAATTTAATTTTATCATGTTCAGAATTACTTCTAAATTGAAACTCTGTGAAGATACTATCACTGATTATGATATGCTTGAAAAAACGTTTACAATATTTCATGCATCCAATATGGTCCTGCAACAGCAATACAGAAAGAAAGGTTTCAAAAAGTACTCTGAGCTGATTTCTCTTCTCCTTGTGGCTGAGCGAAATAATGACTTGCTCATGAGAAATTATGAAAATCGACCCACTTGGTCTACACTATTGCCTGAAGTGGATGAGGTGTATTCCCATTATACTAAGCGTGGAAAAGGCCATGACTCTATTCGTAGTTGTGATCGTGGTCATGGTCATGGCCGTAAACAAGGAAGAAACTTTCCTGGTTTTAATCATCCCCCAAGGAGAAATAACCACCAAAAGTGGAAAGGGAAAGATGAGAAGCCAAAGGCAAATAGTTCAGACACTGAATGTTATCGTTGCGGTGGAAAAGGGCATTGGGCAAATATCTATCGTGTACCAAGACATTTGGTTGAGTTTTATAAAGCATCTCTAAAGAATAAAGGCTCTAAAGCCAATTTTGTCTTTGACAATGATTTTGACATCACCCACTTAGATGTGGCAGACTTCTTTAAGCGTCCTGGTGGAAAAATAGATCACTTGACCGGTGATGGATCTGTGATTAAATATGATTGAGTAGTTTAATTTTTATTTTTGCCTATTCATAATAGTTAGTGAATAAATTTTATGTAATATTAGTTTTTTACATGAGTAGTAGTCACTAGTACACTAGTACATATAAGTACTATTTATTTTACGAAATAGTATCAGTTCGTCTAGATCAAATATAATTCTAGTATTTGTTTTATGCAATATTATTCACTAGTACCAATAAGTATCCCTTATAAAATTCTATTCATAACAAATGCTATTATTTTCCTCGCTTATTTTCTCTCGTTTAAAGTGTCATGATAAGATATGATTCAACTTCTACGTTAATCATAGTCAATACATCTTTTGGCTCTGTCATGGTGGTGTGCAAACTGTTACATGGGTTATATGCATGGGTTTGAGGAAAAATTTAGTACTCTATGTCACTTGTAACAAGAAAGACTACTATAGCACTAAGAATGTTCGTCACAGTTTTTTTTAGCACATATGCGCAGGTCCAATTATCATCCAAAGTGGATTTTTTCTCCGCGATGTGACCAAAACAGACAAATAAAATTCTAGAAAGCTTTTTCTAAACGGAAAAGGGCCTGATATATCCATCTACTTTGTTTTATTGTTCAATCATGTCCCCCGTTATACTTTCCGTCCAAATTTACCCTTGCCGTCAATCAAAGTTATATATTTGCCCCTAGTTTAACGGCCTGGACATGTGACACATTCTGAATACGGAAAAAGGGCCTGATATATCCCTATACTTTATTTTTTTATTCAATCTTATCTCTCGTTATACTTTCCGTCCAAGTTTACCCATGCCCTCCATCAAAGTTCTATATTTGCTCCTATTTTAATGGCTGGGACACGTGGTATATTTTAGGAGAAAGAACCAGTACAGAAAGAAAAAAAACTCAAAATCGACTTAGAACCCATGACCCTCATGCTCGTTTCTATCTTACTTTTTTCCCAAACTTCTCTTAAATAAACACTTTTAATCTGTGTAAGAGATTATCTTAGTTTGACAAAGAGATGAGGTTCAAGACATAAGGTTCTGTCATCTCTTTGCTTGTTGCCAATATTTTTTTCTTTACTTCTATTTTCTTATTCCTCACTCCCTTACATTTTTTTCTTTCTCTTCTTATCACTGAATGAAACTCCACCTTGACCTCATCTCTTCTTGAACCTCATTTCCTTTTCAAACTAAGATAATCTCTTACACAGATTAAAAGTATTTATTTAACAGAAGTTTGGGAAAAAATTAAGAGAGGAAAAACGAGCATGAAGGTCATGGGTTCTAAGTCGGTTTCGAGTTTTTTTTGTTTCTGTACTGGTTCTTTCTCCTAAAATATGCCACGTGTCCCGGACGTTAAAATAGGAGCAAACATAGAACTTTGATGGAGGGCGTGGGTAAACTTGGACGGAAAGTATAATGAGGGATAGGATTGAACAATAAAATAAAGTATAGGGATATATTAGGCCCTTTTTCGTATTCAGAATGTGCCACGTGTCCCGGCCGTTAAAATAGGGGCAAATATAGAACTTTGATCGACGGCAAAGGTAAATTTGGACGGAAAGTATAACGAGGGATAGGATTGAACAATAAAACAAAGTAGAGGGATATATCAGGCCATTTTTCCTTTTCTAAAACGATAGTGGGTAAAAGGAAACCATTCTAATCCTACTTATGCAATTTTGTGGAATAGGAGTAAGCATACCTCTCCAGAAACGGAACGTTAGAGTTCAACAAAGTTTGCTCCAATTTGTATTACAAGTCATCATTGAGTTATTGACTTCACTTTGTCTCTTTTCCTTTATCTTTGAAAATACTTATATTTATTCATATTTTTCTTTTTGTATGTCAACCCACAGGAAGCAAATATGAATATTCTATAAAGTAAAATTGGATCAAAGTTCAATTGTATAAATATTTGTTTGATTGATTCGTGTACGACACATACAATATTAAAAGAGAAGAAATATTTCTCTCATTTACATATGTGTAGGGCAGATGATACTACAATTTCTGGTAGTAGTAATTTAATTGAAGGCTCTAAAAGAGCCACAATAACTCTGCCCAAGGGAACAATACTTATTATAGAGAATGCAATATTCTCCTCCAAGTCCAAGAGGAGTTTGTTGAGTTTTAAAGATATCCGTCAAAATGAATATCATATTGAGACAATAGATGAGAATAATCTCGAATATCTCATCATTACCAAAAATGTCTCTGGCCAGAAAAGGGCTATTGAGAAGTTCCTATCTTTGTCTTGTGGCCTGTATTGGATAAGAATTAGTGCAATTGAGGCACATTCTATTGTAAACCAAAAGGTTACTGATTCCAATACTTTTATACTTTGGCATGATCGATTGGGACACCCTAGATCAATTATGATGAGACGAATTATAGAAAACTCAAATGGACATCCATTAAAGAATTTAAAGATTCTTTTAAATGATGAATTTCCTTGCACTTCTTGTTATCAAGGCAAGTTAATTATTAGACCATTACCAACAAAGGTTGAAATTATGTCCCCTACGTTTTTGGAATGTATACAAGAGGACATTTGTGGACCTATTCACCCACCTAATGGGTCGTTTACATATTTTATGGTCTTAATAGACGCATGTTCTACATGGTCCCATATGTGCCTATTGTCATCTCGCAATCTCGCGTTTGCAAAACTAATGGCACAAATAATTCGATTACGGACACAATTTCCCGATAATCCAGTTAAGTCTGTTAGTCTTGATAATGTTGTTGAGTTTTCATCCCAAGTATTTAAGGATTATTGCTTATCAATTGGGATAAAAGTGGAACATCATGTAGCTCGTATTCACACTCAAAAGGGTCATGCAGAGTCTTTAATTAAATGTCCGCAATTGATAGCGAGATCGTTACTCATGAAAACGAGGCAGCCCACTTATGTTGGGGGTCATGCCATTTTGCATGCAACAACGCTAGTTCGACTCAGACCGATAAATTATCATAAATATTTCCTGTTACAATTAGTTCTGGGTCATGAACCTAATATATCACATTTAAGAATTTTGGGATGCGCAGTATATGTGCATGTAGCACCACCATATCGCACCAAAATGGGTCCTCAAAGAAAGTTAGGAATATATGTTGGGTTTGAAATGCCCTCCATTATTCGCTATCTTGAAACATTAACGGGCGATTTATTTACTGCTCGATTTGCAGACTGTCGATTCGATGAAACACTTTTCCCAAAATTAGGGGGAGAAGTTGGTGAAACCAAATGGGAAATTTTGTGAAAAAATTTATCATTATCTCATCTTGATCCACGTGCCTCTATTTGTAAAAAAGAAGTGCAAAAGTTTATCCATTTGCAAAGAATAGCAAATCAAATGCCAGATGCATTTACGGATCTGAAAAGAATAACAAAATCGCATATCCCTACAGAGAATGTTCCAATCTGTATTGATGTTCCTATTGGACAATCTTCTAGTATCATAGCTAATGAGTCGAAAGCACATCTAAAACGTGGCAGACCATTGGGTTCTAAAGATCGAAATCCTATAAAAAGGAAAACAAATAATCAAAATGACAATACGAAAGAATCTTATGAAGAAATCAACGATTTAATTTGAGATTCATTATGTTGAACCTTAATCTCTTGGAAAATATTGACAAAGACTTGATTGGCCAAAATGGCATGAAGCAATCCAATTAGATTTGGTTTAACTTACAAAACGTGAAGTTTTTGGGCCTGTAGTCCAAACACCTAATGGTGTTAAGCCTGTTGGCTATAAATGAGTCTTTGTACGCAAGAGAATTGAGAAAAATGAGGTACAAAGATATAAGGCACGCCTTGTTGCACAAGGATTTTCACAAAGGCCTGGTGTCGATTATAAAGAGACATATTCACGCCTTATGGATGCTATAACTTTTGCAATCTCATTAGTTTTGTTGTCCATGAAAAGCTTGACATGCATTTAATGGATGTGATTACCATATACCTTTATGGATCACTTGATAGTGAGATATATTTGAAAATACCCAAGGAATTTAAAATTCCTAACACACATAATTCCAAGTCTCGGGAAGTGTTTTCAACCAAATTATAAAAATCGTTGTACGGTCTAAAGCAATCAGGACAAATATGGTATAATCGTCTTAGTGAATATTAGTAAAGGAAGGTGTATGGGGACAAATATTACCCTTCACATCTCTACGGCAAGTGGGTACGACCCCTCTCATATACTCCTTATAACATGGGCATGGTTTGGACGTAAGGATGCGAACGACATCACTCACGCTCAGGCATCCCCATTAAGAGGAAGTCGACTACTCTCCAATGTTTTTTATTATTATTTTAAATGAGGCCCTTTTTCTATATAAAGGGAGCCTCCCCGTTGTAAAAGGATCAGTGTTATTATCTAATAATACAACTCTCTCATTCTCTCTCTATTTTCTTAACTTCAATAAGCAATTGTTCTTAAAGTTCTTCATTTTTTACAACATCTTCTATGTCACAACTACATTGATCTCACATCTAGATTTACTATATTTGGTTACGATTTACCCCCTTTCTATCTTTTTGATTGTTTTAAGCTTATAAAGTAACAACTAACTTTTGAGCCAAATAATTTGGCGCCGTCTGTGGGGATTTCGAGAATCAAAATCATAGTATCCACCTAGAGATCAGCCAACCACCTTCCTCTACATCACACAAAAATCTAAGATGGATGAAAATGACACTAGATCCAAAGCAATAATGGAGGTCACAACCAACCTTCTTGGTCCTCTCAACGAGGCCAGCGACAATGCTATCATCAACACAACCCCCGGCACCGCACTGGGTGCATAGATCCCACCTTTCCCCCTCCGAGGATCCGACGGTCTTGCATGACAAAGGATCTTCCACATCTGCTACTAAGGAGGCACCCTCAGTGGTCAAAAAACTACTGAAAGAATGGCTGACAAGTACCTTAAGCGGCTTGCTCGAGAAGCTACCACAAGGAAACATAAGGTCAATACCAATGATAAGTATTACCATTGCCATGGGCGAACATGAGGAGACGTAAGTAAGCAACCAACCATATCGAAATGCAGATCAGTAATGTCATTCTAACAGCCATCCTAAGGAAGATGGAGGAAATGGAAAGCGAAAATAAAGCACGCCACGACCAGATGAAGGAACATCAGGAAAGGGTCGACAAAATTCCCGGAGCCCCTAAGTTGCTACCAAAACGCAACATGGGAAGATTCGTAGAGTAGCCATACTCCAAAGGAGCTCCCCCTGCTCTATCCCAAAATCCTTCAAGATGCCCCCTACTTGAGGGTGTACAACAAAACTACGGATCCTGAGGATCATATGACCCATTACGTCACTATCGTGAAAGGCAACAACCTATCAAAAAAACAGGTACCATTAGTGTTGCTGAAAAAGTTTGGCAAAACGTTAACCAGAGGGGCCTTGACATAGTACTCCCAGTTGCCTGCCAAGGCAATACTAACGTTCGAAGAAATGGCGGATAAATTCATCACTGCCCATGCAGGTGCAAAAAAGGTGGAAGCAAGGTTCAATGATATCTTCGTCGTTAGACAAACCACATGTGAAGGGTTCATGGACTTCCTCGCCAGATTCAACAGGGTGAGAATGAGCCTGCCAAATGTATTGGAAGGAATGGCAGTCGCCCCCTTCCAGAATGGACTAAGCAGAGACAACTCAAGAGACACTAAGAAGCAATTGAGCGGCCTTATGAAATATCCTCCCACAACATGGGAAAAAATACACAATGCCTATTACACCGAAGTACGGGCAGACGAGGACAATCTCAACAGGCCAACACAAGGGCTGATAACGATACACTCAGAAGCAAGGAAAGAACGGCGCCACGAGGGACGTCGAGAACACCTCCCGCACTCCAATAGAAAACAACATCAGACATTCACCAGATCCTCCCATCCACCACCCAGACACATGGACGTGTTACAACGATGTGTCACCCCACTCTGAAATGAAAGAGGTACGTCCCCTTATTATTATCACATAACTTTTGCGTGTCTCCTTCAGAAATAGTGAACGCACTAGAGAAGCTAGGCACCAAGGTATAATGGCCTCAGAAGATGAAGTCAGACCCTGCCACGAGAAAATCAAATGTTCTGTGCGAGTTCTATCAGGAACGGGGACATATGACCGAAGACTGCATAGGTCTGCGGCAAGAGGTGGTCAGGATGCTGAACCAAGGATACCTGAAAGAACTACTTAGCGACAAAGAAAAAATCAACTTCGCACGCGGGCGAGAGCAATCCCGCAGGCCACCAAAGCCACCTTCCCCAACACGGACAATAAACATGATCGTCGGCGGCAATAACGATCAACGATCAACCACGTCAAGTTTGCCAACACTCACAAGCTGAAGCGGACCATCTCTCACGAGTGGTATGAAGACTTCGAAGGTAGTATCACCTTCGATAAGTCTGATGTCGATGGTTTGTCTTTCCCTCACTATGATGCTTTAGTTATTACTTTACGCATTATTAATACGGATGTCGAAAGAGTCATGATCGATGATGGAAGCAGCACCTGTATTATCCATCCAAGGGTCCTCGCACAAATAGGACTCGAGGCTAGGGTAATACCGCGCTGCATAACACTAACCAGTTTTAATAATGCAGTAGAATGGACGTCCGGAGAAATAACATTACCCGTCCTCGCGGGAAAAGTCACGCTAGAAACAACTTTCCAAGTGATGAACGAGGAGACGACAAACAATATCATCATAGGGCGCGCGTGGATACATGCCATGCGAGCAATCCCTTCAAGCCTATATCAGATGGTCAAATTCCCTACCCCGTGGGGAATATTCAGCATCAGGGGAGATCCGCGTACCGCACAAGAGTGCTACAAAATAACCCAAGACTACGCCCACACCCAACAACTAAGAGGGGCAAGCGCGGAAGCATAGTAATTAGCCATGTCGGGGGACTAAAACCGACCTAACGGCTGACACCATCCAAGATCCTGACATCGTGGAAGCCTGTAAAGCGACAATCGAATATCTCAACCTGGTTTTATTGGACGATACCAACCCAGCAAAGAAAGCCTACATCGGCCATGGCCTCGCCAACCCAAGTAAGTATCATGAATTCCTAACTAACCATGCAGATCTATTTGCTTTTTCCCACTCAGATATGCCAGGGATTTTGCAAGATATTGCCACGCATAAGCTAAACACCGACCCGCTGCATCCTCCAGACGGCATATGAAAAGGAAATTTAATGCCGCAATCAATGAAGCGGTTAGTGAGGAAGTAAACAAACTACTCGCTAATGGCTCCAATAGGGAATCAACGTACCCTTAGTGGGTCGCCAATGTCGTCATGGATAAAAAGAAAAATGGGAAGTGGAGGATGTGCGTGGATTTCACTGACCTGAATAAAGCATGCCCAAGTGATTATTCCCTCTTCCCTATATTGACTAGTCGATCGATGCCAGCGCAGGACACGAACTGTTGAGTTTCCTAGATGCATATTCTGGTTACAATCAAATCTTGATGGCCGCAGAAGATCAACATGAGACAACCTTTATCGCCCACCAAGGAACCTACTACTACAAAGTGATGCTCTTTGGGCTAAAAAATGTGGAGGTTACCTACCAAAGACGGGTCACCAAGGCGTTCAAAGAGAAACTCTGTAAGCCCATGGAAGTCTACATAGATGATATGCTGGTGAAGTTGATGAGAAAAGAGGATCACATCAACCACTTAAAATAAGCCTTCGAAATACTGAGAAGATACGGGATGAAACTGAATCCCAAAAAATGTGCTTTCGGATAGCCTCAGGAAAATTTCTAGGATTCTTTGTATCCCGACAAGGTATCGAGGTCAACCCAGACCAAATCAAGGCAATTGGCGCGATACCCAATGTACTAAACAACAAAAGGTGGGTGCAAAAGCTAACGGGCCGAATAGCCGCCCTATCCAGATTCATCTCACGATCCTCCGACGGATGCCACAAATTTTTCAACGAACTGAGAAAGGAAAACAGATTTCAGTGGAATGAAAAATGCGTCAAAGCCTTAAGATAACTAAAGGAGTACCTGTCCTCGCCTCCACTAGTAGCCAAAGCAGACCCGGATGAGCCCCTTCTAGTGTACTTGGTCATGTCAGAAGTCGCCGTTAGTGTAGTATTGGTCTGCTAGACTAAAGGTGCAAAATATCCTACCTATTACATTAGCATAACCCTGGTGGACGCCGAAACACGGTATCCACACCTTAAAAATTAGCCCTGGCACTAGTCACAGCTTCACGGAAGCCCAGACCCTATTTTCAATACCACCCCATTAAAGTGGTGACTATGTTCCCCTTGATAAGTGTCACACCTCCTTTTTCTTTACGTACCAACTATTTACTACTACACCCTGTGAAGAGATATAATAACAATAGGGAAGGAGTTTTCCAATTAAAGGATATTCGGAACGAGATTTTCTTATTAATTTTTAGAGTCGCCACTTGGGAAAATAATGGTGTCCCAAGTCACCAGTTTAATCCTGAACCGAGGAAATTATGACTCTGTTTAACAGTCTGCGAAACTAGAAATTTGGATAAGGAATTATGTTAACCCCGGAGAAGGTGTTAGGCACTCCCGGATTATGTGGTTCTAACACGATCGCTCAACTGCCTTATTTGTTTTATCTTATTTATATGCTTCAATTTTCAAATGCTATTAATGTTCCGCTTTGTTATTTTTAGGACTTGCGACGTCACGAAAATGCATTTCAAGTCACACTGCAATCAATACGCCTGTGAGTTTAGTGCATTTCAGCTTCGCCGGGATTTAAGATTTGGGTCACATAAAATGTACACCCGTATTAGGAACGTAATTTTTATTCATCGTGCCTATAATGTCAACGTCTTTATTATCGTTTAGGAAGGACCATGAAATTCATTAAACGGTCCCTCCAAGTCTAGCATTTTTCACATTGAAATCCATTTGGGGCCCCCATGTATTTTCATCTTCGGAACGAGGCTCATCCCTTATTTTAAGGCTCAATCTTATTTCCATACTATGTTTTCTATTTTTGTTTTTTCTTCCTAATATATGTATTTGTTTTTTTGGTATTTTTCAAAGCTATAATGTTTGGAGTCCAGGCCATTATTTATTATTGGGGCCTGGACTTCAGACTGCCTTAGCAGTCCATTATCAAGGACATTTGGGCTTCAGGAGCCCAACGCACGCTACTGTCCCTACTTGATAACACGAGCATCTTATTAATTGGACTTGGGCCTATATTCGTGATTAGGCCCAAAGTATATGAATAAAATTAAGTACAAACTAATAGTTTTAGAACAGTATTTAAACAGATGTTTCCAAATAAAAAAGAAAATCTTCTATTATTTCAGAACGGTACCAAGTAACATTCTAATCGCTACTAGTTTCAGTAATTAACTAAAATTCTAACACCATAACTTGTATCGATATTTCTATACTAACTAAACATGCTTGAATTATTTATAATCACAGAAATCTAAAACAAATCTGTATTTAAATCATTTTTTGTGTGAAGCTAGGCGATGATACTATTTAAACTTGAACTACTTACTCTCTTTTTAGATTAAATCTATTCAGATTCAGAGTTTAACTAATTACGAGCTTATATGTCTAGTTTCAGAATCGCATTTATTTTCCTAGGTGTATTAACTTTGTTCTTATCCTGTTTTAGTTTTGAATTAGGTGACAAGGTGTATCTAACGATCTGATCTACACCTAACTACAGCATTAGCTACTCTACTCTAATCTAAATCAAATTCATATGGTCGTTAATTATTACAACCAATACCTAACAAATTACAATGATTTCTACGAAATAAAAACTATTGCTAGAAAGAAGAAACAGAAATAGCTTCGTTTGCTAAACTTCAATTCTTCATTCATAAATTTCAATTACATCTCTAGGAAATAGATGTGTACCTAATCAACGAAAATGGAACAGTGAGTTCTAAGGGGATGAAAAGCAGAAGCAATCAGTAATGATATAGCAGAGAGACACCAACAAACAATAGATGAACAACACAGTAAATCCCCAAGATCGATAAACAAATAGCAATCAACTTTGAGAATAATCGAAATCCAAGCTAGTGAGGACAAAACATCAAAGAAATACCAGCCAAAGATCCCAAAGCAATAATTCTCGAATTGATGATCAAGTAGACATATAGTATCAGCTGAATCTCTCTTAATTATCAAAGATGGAACCAATAGAATTCAACCATTTTAACTATCAAAATTCGAACTCTAAAAATCTGGAGATGTGGAACCCCTTTTTCGGGCTTATAGAAGCCTATTTATAGAGGCATCTTGGGGGGTGGGGGGAATTTCAAATAAGTTAATTCTATTTCCCACCCCGTATTCTTTTCAATTAATTACAGTATAGTCCATTAAAATTATACCGAAATGCCCTAAAACCCTTGCTAGAAGGTTCTGGGCGGTTCTATTGGGTTCTATTAGGCAGGTTTTACCCAATTACCCTCACTTGCTAAGGTTATTTACATAAATACCTTTTAACTCTACCTAGTATACCCTTTATTATCTAATTAATTTCAAAAATACCAAGCATTAAAGTCATTTTTATCCCTATATACTCTATTTAATCCACAAAAATGCCATTTACCCTTCCCCTTTTACCCCTTGTATTTAATTGTTATTACCCAACCTGCCTTAGGTCTGGCAGGACTAGGGTAGCACTTATTTAACAAATAGCCAACATAATCCATGTCTTTAAGACTTAATCGATTTCAGACTACAACCCTTTCATTATTAGCCACTTTTACAAACAGCCATAAATCAGAACATAGCCACTAATTAGAACATAGGCACTAATCAGAACATAGCCATTAATCAAAACCCATACTTAATTCACAAACATAGCCACAAAACATTTATACAGATGACCTAAGTATACATAAGCACTCAAAGATTCAGAATGAACTAACATACAAATCAAGTTATAAATGTAGCCAGATTCACGTTGTTCTGCACATATAACCTTAAACATGAATTAACTTTCAATGAATCACAACTTAGAGGAAAAGTTTGATAATAGTTGAATTCCAACTAACTAAAACCCAATCGAGACAGAATATACTGAACAATAACATAAAATGGCTAATTAGCACATGATTCATGAGTAGTTAATATCAGAACCCTAAGAACACTTAGATAATTTCAGGCATGTATGAGATTCAGGGCTCGCATGAACAAGTATGAATTAAAAGCAGAGATAGATTCATATTTTAGACATGCATAAGAACAGATTCAGACAAGCATGATAGGTATGTAAAGAAGCAAGTTTCAGAAAGAAAACAAGGGTGGGAGGGGTACTTAGCCTTTTCAGGCCCTTTTCCTTTTCTTTTTCCTCTTCTTTCTTTCTTCTTTGCTCTTTTCATTTTTCTTGATTTTTTAATGTTTCAAAGACTATCAGTCTTCTGAGTGCTGGATCTTCTGAACGGGGCTTTAGGGTTTGATTTGAGTGTATGAGAGGGGGTCTGGAGACCTAGGGCAAGGTTTTGAGAGTGGGGTGGTTTTTGGTATTCGCCGGAGTAGGGTTCCGGCGAGTGTTTTTCGAATATTCGACGGGTTTGGGGCTTATTCAAGGGAAACCACCTAGATAGGGTGGTAGATCGCCTCAAGGTATAATGGTGTTATTTTGGGACTCTGGTTCATACCATAGGTGGTCGTCGGCTAGGGTTCCGGCGACTGGATTTTCAAGAATAGGGAGACTGTTGGTTTTTTGGTCGGGATTAATAGGGGGTTATGGTTGTTTAGAGGTGAGGAGGGTGTTTTGGGTGTTGGCTTAGGCCGGAGACGGAGGTCTAGGCTGGCTTCCGGCGGTCTCCATGAGAGACGCTGAAGGAGAAGAAGAATAGTAGGGCGGATAAGGTTTGCATATAAAATATGTGTGTGTATAATGAGGGGTCTGAACGGGGAAGGTGTAATATATAGTAATCGTGTGTTTTTAATTCCTGGTCGTTGGATTTGATGAGATGAACGACTAGGATCTCTTGGCCTCAAAACAGTGTCGTGTCTTTTAATGAGGGATTTCATTGTGTCCGTTAGATTAAGACACTGGACGGTTGAGATTAAATGCCCAATGCTACAACGTTTCAATTAATTGGCCCAAATTAATTATACAAAGTATTTTTTGTGCTTTTTTATTATTTTCTTGTATTTTCTTTTTGTATTTTGTATTTTTTCCTTTGTATTTATTTTACAACTAATATATTTCCTTTATTTTCCATTGTTTGTATTTTTCCTTGATTCCGATATTTTTTTTGTATTTTTGCTTTATTTTCTAATTTCCTAGCATTTGTTCTATAATTTTTGTGATATTTTTCTAATTAATTCCATTTTATATTTTAATTTCAGTTTTATTTCAAACAAACATTGGAATTTCACATAAATCAAACAATTGTAAACAAAAATCATTTTTGTATTATATTTTGGAATTCAATTGCTTGAGGCAAAAATCACGTGCTCACAGCTACCCCTCTTTGCTCGGGAACACGTAGAGTTTCAGTGCAAAGATAAGTGAGCAGTAATAAGAGATTTTTGCCCACTCGCATATTCCGTATGAAACATTTTTGAAAAGCTTTTGACTGCACCATGCTTCAGAGTTTTCCTACATATCCTGAGCTAAATAGGAATCAGGTTAGTGTAGTTCGGAAAGGTCTGGTAGTTTGAAACTACCAGGGGAACTGTGATTTCACTGTTGTTGCTGTTGTTACTGCTGTTATTGCTGACTGACTCCTTATTACACCGGGATAAAAATAAAGAAGCTAGTCTAAGCTATGGTCTATGAATTATAAAAAGTCTTATCTATGTCTTGCATCTTGTGTTGTCTTGATCATTCATCTTGCATGTTGCTCTTTATTTGCATCTCCCATTTTTCGGTAAATCTTTTGCTTGTGACTTGCTTCCAATATATTGCTTTCCTCCATTTGTATGACTTCAAAATGCATTTCTTCGTTCTCCGGGTTGGTACCTGCTTATTGCAAAAAACAAAGAAAACTTTTTCCTCTGCCTCAGTATGGGGCTTTCAATATATCATGATGTTACTTTGTTAGAAAAGAAAAACTTTTAAGATGCAGAAAGTATTCCCTTGTTATGCAGGTGGGCGCCTGAACAGAAATTAAAAATATTGAAAATTATTCCCTTGTTATACAGGTGGGCGCCTGAACAGAAATTGAAAATGCTGAAAAGTATTCTCTTGATATTGTGAGCACGTGATTTTTGCCCTACAAGAGAATCACTCCCAAAAATTCAAAATAAAATAGTTTTGGATTGTGTGTGGTTTTTGTGGACTTTGCGTTATTTTTCTTTTACTGTTTGTATTTATCTATGCCTGTTTGTTTGTTTAAAATTAATAAAAATAAAATAAAATACAAAAATTAAGTCGCATTTTTGCATTTAGGTTTTAATTCTACAACTAGGATTAATCAAGTTTGTTTTACAAAAATGAAAATCACAAAAATAGGCATATTTCGCATTTTTTATTATTTAATGTCAAAATTGTGCAATTTTACTTTAATTGGTGTTTATTGTGTATAATAATTATTTGTTAGGAGTTTAATTAGTGTTTTTCGAGATAAGTTAGTTTATAACTTAATTTAGAATTTTAGTTCTATTAATTAAAAGAAAAGAGAAAAAATAAGGAGAGCAAACTCGGATTGGGCCAATTTTCGGAATTGAAATTAGGCCAAAAAACTAAACCTACCCAACCCAAATATCCCAAACCCTACCCTTAATTTCAGCAGCCCCTTTCTTATTTTTGTCACATTTTAGTCTCCCATTTGAAAGAAACAAGACTAAGTCCTCTTCTTCTTCTCCAAATAACCAAAACACAAAAACCTAACCTAGCAAAACCCTAGCCGCCACAACCACCAACCACCAGCCATCCAAACGAACCGGCACAGCAGCTTGCCGGCTAGCCACTGCATCACTCCATCGCTGCCACCACGGACTGGCAGCCATGAACGGCGGCAGCACCATCACCAAGCTTCGAAAATATTGTTTTCTTGCCGCCAACAATCACCTATCTTCGTCTTCTTCGCTGTCCAGCTCCACGCTAACCACCAGCCCTGAACAACCCTCCAAACAGCCCCCGTTTCTTCCTCTTGATGGAGCAACAGCCACCGTTCGTCGCCTGCAGCAGATCGTCGCGTCCAACAGCGACCAAACTGCCATGAACGACCGTCAAAACAACCCCATGTCGTCTCCTTTTCCCGTCACCAACCATGGAGCAGTCCATTAGCCTACTGTCCAAACGACACTACTGTTTTTATCATCTTCAGCTACTGTCCGTCGTCCATGAACGAGCAGTGGCGAAACTCTTTGAACGAGCAACAACATCCACTAAGATTCGAGTTCGATATGGGTTCGTTCATGGACTTTCAGATTGTTGTTCTTAGGTTAAAGTGTTAGTTATGATTTTTGTTTTATTATTTCTATTTTTTTTTAGATTAATGTTTTTAGTTTAAAGTGTTAGTTATAATTTTTGTTTTGTTTATTTTATTTTTTCAGATTATCGATTTTTGATTTTGAAGTGTTGTTTGTAATTTTGTCTTGTTCATTGAACTCTTCTTCTTCTTCAAGACCTTTATTCGGTCAAATCTTTCCTTCTTGATTTATTTGTGTGAATTGCATTTAAGGATTGGTTATAGCTGTGATTTTAATAGAAATTAGTGTGTTTAAAAGGATTAAAAGATCTTCAGTGCAAAATACAGCCTGTTAAACACTAAGTAGTGGAAACAAGAATCATTTTAGTTTAATAATAAAAATGTGCTTTGCACATGGTTAAAGGTTAATGGAATCTGCATGGCAGCTAGGTATTCCACTTAGTTTTTTGAACTTTGGAGTTTTAAAATGAATAAACCATGCTTAAACAATATTTTGAGTGAAAAAAGGGGAATAACATGGGTTGGACAGATCTGAAACAATTAAAAATAGGTTGTTGTTTTGAGTCTTTAAGGCTATAAAAGGGGACTGAAAAACAGATTGAAGAACACACATTTTCATACCCTTGAAAAATAAATTTTTGGATAGACATTAGAACTCTCTAAGATATAGAAACAAAAACAGATTTCAAGAGATAAAATAGATTGTTGTTTGGTCTGCCTTAAAATCATTGCCTTGGTTTAAACCATTCTTGAAGTATTGGATATACCATTCTCATATTCAAATATCCAAGTTGTTTGAAAGTTTCTTAAGGTTTTGTTTTGGGTTTGGCGCCGTTTTGGTCTTCTGGAAGCTGTTGGTTTCTATTTTGAAATCCTCCTCTATTTCGAGCTTATTCCGGGAGTTCTAAGCCTTTGTTGACCTTTGTCCTTTGCTTGTTGTTTTGCTGGGAATTGCTACTGATCTCTTCTTTTATTTCTGATATTGAAATCCAGGTACACACTTTCTGTTGATATGGTCTCTTCCATTTGACAATGAATTGAAAATTACAGTTTAAAGCTTTGTTGTTCAGAGTGGCAGTTTCAATAAACCGTGTTTGTATTTGGACATTATAGTTAATGAAGACTCTCTTTTAATCATGATATCTTTGTATTGTTACCTATTGGAAGCATGTTTTAGTTTAATTAAATATTAATAATTTGAATGTATTTGGAGTTGAAAATAAGGTGGCTAAGTCCTAGTTGAAATGAATGGTATTTTGTTTAATTTTTTTTTTTACATGTTTTAGGATTATAATTGAACTTCAAATGTTGCCAAGCTTAAAACACGTGTGATTTAGTAATACAGGGTTTTTGACAAGTTCTTTTTTTAGAAGTAAGATTATCTTGATGTTCCATTCCCAATGGCAGAAGAAGGATGCAAGCTTGGACATCTTACATAAAGATAAATGTCGAACCTATCCAAATGCTATTAAACAACCATTTTTTTTTGTATGATAGTTTACATAACACGAGACTCCGCTCATCAATTTATTTGCTTTAGGATAACACTACTAGTGATTCGTATAAGAGGCATTTATTATCAGAATGTCGAACCTAGATATGTTAACATGAAAATTAAAAAAGAAACTTTCAATCCCGTAGTGCTACAATGGAAACTCAATTGTCGTTAATAATGTTTAAAATACTATTATGGTTGTAAAGTTATTCATAGACTAGATTACTTCATAGAAATAAATATGGGCCATTCACATTTGGTTCTAAAAATGCAAGTTTAACAGGTTAAAGCAGTTTAAAGTTTAATTAGAGCATATAATTTATAAGCATGTATAAAACCAGGTATTTTTAGCCATTTATAATAATTGAAGCGACCGTGCTAGAACCACGGGATCTGGGAGTGCCTAACACCTTCCCTCGGGTCAACAGAATTCCTTACTTAGAATTTCTGATCCGAAGACTTCATTTGGAAAGTCGAAAATTTCCTCGATACGGGATTTAAATAAATCGGTGACTTGGAACACCTTAATTTATTCCAAGTGGCGACTCTGAAATAAATAGAATAATCCCGTTTCGAATATTGTCACTTAAATTGGAAAAACTCCCTTACGCTTCTACCCCCGGGGTAGTGGGCGCGCCAAAAGGAGGTGTGACAGTTATACAGGTGGGCGCCTGATGTAGAAATGAAAATACAGAAAATATTCCCTTGTTATCCAGGTGGGCGCCTGATGCAGAAATGATAATGCATAAAAATATTCTCTTGTTATCCAGGTGGGCGCCTGATGCAGAAATGAAAATGCAGAAAAATATTCCCTTGTTATCCAGGTGAGGGCCTAATGCAGAAATGAAAATGCAGAAAAATATTCCCTTGTTATCCAGGTGGGCGCCTGATGCAGAAATGAAAATGCAGAAAAATATTCCCTCAGTTTGATAACTGGGAGTAACTTTGAAAATAAAAGATAATACCTCCCTCATTGTTCGGGTAGGTTCCTGATTATTGAGTTCTCCATCGTGGATTCTCTCCTTTATTGCTGCTTCTTTTTTATTGTTTTCTCCCACATGGGTCACATTCACTTTAAAGTGATTAGTAAGAATTTGAATCTTTTGTCCCTGTCTTAATTAGTGAATAATTTATTAGTTATAAAATGATGGTTAGCAACTGGCATTCTTGCTGGCCTTGCTTCCCCCGTCTGCCTCATCTTGCTTCATATTGCTTTGCAACTTATTCCTGATCGCCTTCCCAATTCTTCCTTGTGATCTATTTTTGCTTTTCTCTTTTTGTTTCTTTTCTCTTTTATTCTCTTTGGCTATATGATCACCATGTGTTTTATTTTCTCTTTTCCTTTGAAGGATCCAGTATTATAATGCCATCCAACATGAGAAGCTGGTAGCTAGCTTTCAATTGGCAACTGGTTTTGAACAAATAGAATGAAATGCAATGACCTGAATTTTAGGGGTGAGGATATTTTGAAGTAAAAAAGACAGAACTTATCTTGGTATGAAGGCTGATTCCTTTGACCATGCCATGCATTTGAATATCCGACCTAGTCTGTCCAATCAATTTGCTGCTGACTTAATTTCTCCTTTCATCAACCCAAACCTTATTTGTCTTGCCATCTTCCTTTTATCAGGTCATTCCCCACTTTCGCCTTATGGTGCCTGTGAGGGTTTTCACCAATAAGACTCTCTCATTTATTTTTTTCTCAACTCACATTCCCCTTATGGTGCCCGTGAGGGTTTTCACCAATAAGACTCTCATTTATTTTTTTCTCAACTCACATTCGCCTTACGATGCCCATGAGGGTTTTCACCGATAAGACTTTCTCATTTATTTCTTTATTTTTTCTGTCTCCACACTTCCGGGTATTGTCCATGATGTGTCTCTCTTTCTTCCTATTGCATTGTCATTTTCTTGAAATTAATCAGAAGGTCTTTCTTTGGACTGTAGTGTGGCTTTTGGATGGGTTTAGAAAGAATGGTATAAAGGCTCAAAATTTAAACGAGGGTTCAAAAATAATTACAACTCTCAAAATTATAAAAAACATAACTTCTGCCCCAGTTTCGATATTCGGGGAATCTTGGATTTTATTTCTGTCGTGATTGAACCTCATTGAGGCGCCTACGTACCCTTTGGGGATCAAGTCATACGTAGTTCATACCCTAAGGTTTCTTCGTCATTTGACTTTTTCCCGATTTTTCTTTTGTATATTTTCATTTTTTTTTCTTCTCTCTTTTTTTCTCTTTTTTTTTCATCATCATTTCATTTTTTTTTCGTTTTTCTTCATTATGTTTTTCTTTTCTCTATTTTTTCATCATCATTTTTTTCATTTTTCTCCATTCTCTTTTCTTTTCATTCTTTTTTTCTTTTTCTCTTTTTCAATCTTCTCTTTTCTTTTCTTTTCATTTCATTGTTCATAATTAATTCCGAGAGAGTGGTATGAAAGAATAATGCAATAAGGCTCAAAAGGGTAGCAAGGGGTAACGTATTTAGATAGAGAAATAAAACGCCTTCATCATTTCAGCTTCAAAATTATGACAAATACAATTGTATACATGAAAAGGAATCATACATAGTATATATTGACTGCATCAGAGTTGATAGCAGTCTCTACACATTTCTCTTCTACATCTGTTAGATATAAAGCTCCGTTGGACAATACCCGAGACACCATGAATGGCCCTTGCCAATTAGGTGCAAACTTTTCTTTTGCTTCGGCCCAGTGTGGTAAAATACGTCTTAGCACCAACTGTCCAACTTTGAATTTCCGTGGACGTACTTTCTTGTTATATGCTCTGGCCATCCTTACAGTTGTCTGTGGCACACTATTGCTAACCTTTTTTCATCAATCAAGCTCAATTGCTCTAACCGGGCTTTTACCCATTCATCATCATCAATTTCAGCCTTAGCTATAATCCGGAGGGAAGGTATTTCAATCTCTGCTGGTATCACTGCCTCCGTTCCGTACACTAATGAGTAGGGGGTTGCACCCAATTGAAGTACGCACAGTAGTACGATAACACATTAGAGAAAATGGTAATTTTTCATGCCACTGTCTTGACTCTTCAACCATTTTCCTGAGAATCTTTTTAATGTTCTTATTTGCAACTTCAACTGCTCCATTTGCTTTAGGCCGATAAGGTGTAGAATTGCGGTGCAGGATTTTCAACTTTTGACACGCCTCCGCCATGAGGTGACTGTTAAGATTTGCTCCATTGTCTGTGATAATCACCTTGGGAATTCCGTAGAGGTAAATGATATTTGTATGTACGAAATCCACTACTGCCTTCTTTATTACTACTTTAAATGTCTTCGCCTCCACCCATTTAGTGAAATAATCAATAGCTACCAGGATAAACCTGTGCCTGTTAGATGCTGCGGGTTCTATCAGACCGATAACGTCCATGCCCTATGCGACAGAAGGCCATGGTGCTGACATTGTATGCAACTCATAGGGTGGGGAATGAATTCCCCGTGTATCTGGCATTGATGGCATTTCCGCACATATATAATGCAATCGCGCTCCATTGTGAGCCAATAGTATCCAGCCCTTAGTATTTTCTTAGCCAAAACATATCCACTCATATGAGGTCCACAAGCTCCTGCATGTATTTCAGCCATGATTGTAGTGGCTTGCTGTGCATCTATACATCTCAGTAAACCCAAATCTGGGGTTCTTTTATATACAATCCCTCAGCTGAAGAAAAATCCATTCGCTAGTCGCCTTATAGCCCTTTTCTGATCTCCCATGGCTTGCGATGGGTACACCCCCATCCTTAAATATTCTTTAATATCATGGAACCATGGCTCACCGTCAAGTTCCTCTTCTACTGTGAAATAATAAGCATTTTGATCATGAACTTGTATTTGCAGTGGATCTATATAAGCTTTGTCCGGATGGTACAACATGGACGACAATGTGGCTAGGGCATATGCAACTTCATTGTGCATTCTTGTTATATGCTTGAACTCTATGGATTGAAACCTCTGAGATAGTT
Source organism: Nicotiana noctiflora (assembly GCA_032618575.1). Lineage (NCBI taxonomy): Eukaryota > Viridiplantae > Streptophyta > Magnoliopsida > Solanales > Solanaceae > Nicotiana > Nicotiana noctiflora. The sequence goes on along the minus strand of JASVEL010003744.1, from coordinate 110,680 downwards.
CATGTAGACACTGTCGGTATGGTATAAGTTTCAAATCCCTTGTCTCCCATTCACCTTGAATTTGATGTATCAAGATATCCGAGTCACCCATGACCAAAATCTCTTGAACAACCATGTCTATTGCCATTCTTAATCCCAATATACATGCTTCATACTCGGCCATGTTATTAGTACAGAAAAATCGAAGCTGAGCGGTAACAGGATAATGCTGGCCCATTTCTGAAATGAGCATTGCTCCAATTCCGACCCCTTTGCTATTGACACGGCCCCATCAAAGTACATTCTCCATCCTGGCTTATCATCTTGCTCTACTTCTTCAATATTCATTGTCTCCTCATCAGGAAAATATGTCTTCAATGGTTCATACTCATTATCGACTGGATTTTTTGCCAAATGGTCAGCAACTGCTTGTGCCTTCATTGCCGTACGAGTTACATAAATGATGTCAAACTCTATAAATAGAATTTTCCATTTAGCGAGCCTTCCTATGGGCATAGGCTTCTGGAAGATGTACTTTAGTGGATCCAACCGAGATATAAGATAAGTGGTATAAGCCGACAAGTAATGTTTTAACTTCTGTGCAACCCATGTTAAAGCACAACATGTTCTTTCTAGCTGAGTGTATTTTAGATCATCAGATATAAATTTCTTACTAAGATCGTATATTGCTTGTTCTTTCTTCCTTGTTTCATCATGCTGCCCCAGTACACAACCAAAAGAATTATCCAATATAGTCAGATAAAGTATCAAAGGCCTTCCAGGTTCTGGAGGAACCAACACAAGAGGATTGGCCAGGTATTCCTTGATTTTTTCAAATGCATCTTGACATTCCTCAGTCCAATTCATCGCAACATCTTTCTTTAATAATTTGAAAATAGGGTCATATGTCGATGTCAGCTGAGCAATAAATCTGCTAATATAATTCAACATGCCCAACAAGCTCATCACCTCTTTCTTGTTCTTTGGCGGAGGTAAGTTCTGAATTGCTTTTATCTTTGACGGGTCTAATTCAATACCACGCTGGTTTACCACGAACCCCAATAACTTTCCTGATGGTACTCCAAAAAACATTTTGCTGGATTGAGCTTGAGATTATATCTTCAAAGCCTCTGGAAAAACTTTCTCAAGTCTTTGACATGATCACACTGATTTTTGGACTTGATAGTAACAACATCCACATACACTTCAATCTCTCGATGAATCATGTCATGAAACATAGTGGTCATTGCCCTCATATATGTGGCTCCAGCATTTTTCAGCCCAAACGGCATTACTCTGTAGCAATATGTCCCCCAATGTGTGATAAAGGCTGTCTTTTCTGCATATTCCTCAATCCTCATCCATCGAGATCTGATGATAACCCGCATAACAATTTACAAAAGAACCAATCTCATGTTTGGCACAATTTTCAATCAATATGTGGATATTTGGCAATGGAAAATCATCTTTCGGACTGCTTTATTGAGGTCTCGATAATCAACACACACTCTAGTTTTTCCGTCTTTCTTTGGAACAAGCACAACATTGGCTAACCAGGTGGGATACTTGGTGACCCGTATGACTTTTGCCTCAAATTGCTTATTAACCTCTTCTTTTATTTTCACACTGATATCCGTTTTGAACTTTCTTAACTTTTGCTTAATCGGCCGGCATTCTGGATAAATGGGCTACTTAGGTACCACCAAGTCAGTACTGAGCCCAGGCATGTCATCATAAGACCAAGCAAATATGTCCTTGTACTCATGCAACAACCTGATCAAATCTTCTCTAAGTGAAGCCTCAAAGTGCACACTAATCTTTGTTTCCCAAATATTCTCCTCATTTCCCAAATTAATAGACTCCGTCTCATTTAAGTTTGGTTTGGGTTTCTCTTCATAATGGCTCAAATGCTTACTAATTTCCTCTAACACTTCCTCATCCTCATATTCCACTTCATATTCATTTTTAATTTCTTGTATATCTATCTGATTATCAAGACTGGACCGAGAATCCTTCATGTATACGAAATTGACGATGTCATACCGGTCAAAGTAGGTGAACCAAGCCTGAGGTATTCGCACACAAGCAGGGCAGAAAATGATTGGAACAGACTCCAAGACCTCGATGAGGACGAGGAAAGAAGAGAAATGGCCCACACAAGGATGGTAGCCTAGAAGAAGCAAATCGAAAGATACTAAAACAAGAGGGCCAAAACACGTTCACTCATAGTGGGTGATTACATCCTCAAAGCTAAAACCTTAGCATCAAAAGACCCAAGGGAAGGAAAACTGGGCACCAACTGGGACGGACCGTACAAAATCACAGCGTCGGCAGATAAAGGGTCATTTCAACTAGAGATAATGGAAGGAAAGACGCCCCAAAACAATGGAACATCTCCCGCCTCAAGTGTTTCCATTTCTGAAGAGCACCCCCCGAGTTGTACTCTTTTTTCCTTACCAGAGTTCGGTCCCAATTAGGTTTTCTCGGAAAGGTTTTTAACGTGGAGACAGAGGAAATGCTCGGAGATACTTACGAGACAAGTTTGACATGCCAGTTACTCTCATGCCAAAGGGACTGGACTGGCGAACTGACGACCATCTCCAATGTATGAAAGACTACGGCCATCTCCAATGTATGAAAGGCTACGACCATCTCCAATGTATGAAAGGCTATGGCCATCTCCAATGTATGAAAGGCTATGGTCATCTCTAATATAGGCTACAACCATCTCCAATGTATGAAAGTCTACGGCCATCTCCAATGTATGAAAGTCTACTACCATCTCCAATATATGGAAGGCTACGGCCATCTCCAATGTACGAAAGGCTATGACCATCTCCAATGTATGAAAGGTTACGACCATCTCCAATGTACAAAAGGATAGAACCATCTCCAATGTATGAAAGGCTATGACCATCTAGAATGTATGAAAGGTTACAACCACCTACAATGTATGAAAGGCTACGGTCGTCTCCAATGTATGAAAGGTCACGACCATCTCTAAATGAATAAATGTCCAAAGCCACTGTCATAATGAGTCGACTTAGCTCGAACATGACAAATTAACCCGACACAGTCGAGATCACGTACATGGTCATGGCCATCTCTAAACGTATAAATGGACAAGGCCACTATCGTAATGAGTCAAATTATCTCGAACAAGACAAGTTAACTCGACACAGTTGAGATTACATACATGGTCACGATCATCTCTAAACGTATAAATGGACAAGGCCGCTGTCGTAATGAGTCGACTTAGCTCGAACACGACAAGTTAACTCGACACAGTCAAGATCACGTACATGGTCACGACCATCTCTAAACATTTAAATAGCCAAAGCCATTGTCGTAATGAATTAACTTAGTTCGAGCATGAAAACATAACTCGACAGAGTCGAGATTACGTACATGGTCACGACCATCTCTAAACGTATAAATGGCCAAGGCCACTGTCGTAATGAGTCGACTTAGCTCAAACATGACAAGTTAACTCGACACATTCAAGATCACGTATATGGACACGACCATCTCTAAACTTATAAATGGCCAAGGCCACCGTCGTAATAAGTCGACTTAGCTCAAACACGACAAGTTAACTCGACACAATCGAGACCACATACATGGTCACGACCATCCCTAACGTATGAACAACCAATGCCACTGATAATATGTCGACCTAGCTCGACTGCAATAAACGAAAATAACTCAATAACGGCCGATACCACATATATTACAACAGCAAGCACACAAAATAAAAGACAAAGAGAGAAATAGAAAAAAATAGCTTTTATTTTCCTCAAAGAAAAAAAAAGTATGCATGTACAAGGGGACCTATTTAAACCCCCCACAAAATTACAAAAGTGAAATAAATATAAGTTCTAACCGCCACCATCCTGTTCGCCATCACCAGCCGGCTCATCATCTCGCCCGTTGTCGCACTTGATCCGAAAAGCCGCAGAAATCCAACACCCGAAATCTGGATGATTAACGTCTTCTGAGGTATAGCCCGTCCGGTCTGGAGAATTATAACTATACCCAAAAGCTTCTCGGAAAACCTAAACTAAATGATGTTGATCCTCGACTTCTGTCTCAGTGGCACGACCGGCGGAAAGCAAATCCTCAAACACCGCCAGCTTGGCTTCAGCATATACGCACATGTCATGTGCCTCGCTAGGCACACTGTCATCAAACCTTGTCGCTGCAGCCTGACTAAGAGCATCAATCTCGGCCATCCTGGCTTTGAACTCGGCAGTTAAGGCATCGACCTCGGCACACAAATTAGCAGCCTCCGCCACTACCCCATGGCCGATCTCCAACTCATCTTCCTTTAACTGAAGAATAGTTTCCAGTTTCATATTCCGAGCCAAGATGGCCATTAACTGATCATCCACTTCCTCCAAATGATCCACTCGCTCCCACAGCTGAGCCTCCGACTGCTCTAGGCCCACTTGAAAAACTTAAAACTACGGGTCCTGGGCATATAGGTCCCCCAAAGTCTAATGCTTGGCACGACACTCTTTATATTTCTTCACCACCATCTTAAGGGTGGCAGCCTTCTTCTATGCTCGCTGTCCCCTCTCTACTTCTGAAATAAGGGTCTGAAGAAAAGAAAACAAATCAACATACAGTCGGGGTTTATTCTATAAAACTTAAAGAATGAACATGCCTGAAACTCTTCGGGATATGTCCATGTCGTTGACATCCTTTAAACTCTCACTCTCAACGACCGCACATAGTAGAGTCATATCTGTTGCGGCCTGCTCGCTATTCAGCAATAGGTTATACCTGTTTGGAATCATAATCTGATGGCTAGGCCCACCTGTCGTCATCTCTACGCGGATATGATCTCTTCATGGCGCATCCTTGACCGTGGGGGCCGTTTCAGGATCTGCCCTCTCCTCATTGCCCGCCGCCTCGGCAGCGGCGAATGTACTACTCTATGTGACACGTGCAGGGGAAATATTAGGAACCACCCTCCCCGGGGGAGACGACCTCCCCAAACGAATGTCATCAGTCATTAAGATCGGCCTCGACTTTGGACGGGGCTCACTCGCCCTCTCGTCCTTCGTGGAAATTCCTTTGCCAAGCATCAATCGACGCCTCTTCCGTTCCGGCGGTTCCTCACCTTCGGAAGTCTCTTCCGCAGGTCGAGGGGATAGAGGCAAAGGAGTTGCTTCGCTCGTGGACTCAGGCACGACCTCAAGATGGGCGACCTTGGGGATGCCCTTGCTTATACAATCCCGGGGCACGTACACATCCCTAGAGTCAGTCCCCGCTACCGATGAGGCTGCAACATTCTGCCTTCTCCTTCTCTTGGGAGCGCTCCGGCCTGCCAATATAAGATAGGTCAAAAATCAAAACTTAAATAAAAATCTCCAAATTCTGGTCGAGACGTTACTTGATGGGCCGTATCGATTGAGGAATGCAGACGACGTACATCATTCCTCCGCAAAAGGAATCACCCTTTTCCACCCACGACCTTATATGTTCAACAGGTCGGGATGGAGAATCCCTCACTGTAGAAAAGATGTGAAAGCAGAAAAAAAAGTTATAAGGACTGAACGACCAAAGGTTACGACGATACTAAATAAGGGTAAAAGCACTCACGTTATAGATTATACCTCTTTGGGAATCCCTTAGGGTTCGACGCCAGGTCTTTTGTCCTGATATAGAAAACATTGTACCAGAAGCGACGATTGGGCTTGTCATCAGCCCTGACAACCAGGCCCCTTGTGCCAAATCTCTTTAATTCTAGCATAGAGCCCCTCATATAGCCGTGGCTAAATAATTGCAACAGATGATGGACTGAGATGTTGAGTCCGGCCCTAGTCGCATAGGTGGTCAAAATGCGACACACTTTACAAGTATTGGGAGTAAGCTGAGCCGGACATACATTATAGAAGCGGCAAAGCTCCTCTGCCAAGGGGTAAATCGGGAGATCATAACCGACCAGGAATGGGTACTCATAAAAAAGTGCAAAATCCCGGCCGATGTATATTAATATAATCGGTACCGGCTGGCTCTATACCACCTGGTTAGGGATTTGGCACGCAAGAGGTTTTAGCGTTTTTTTTCCACCACCCAAAGATGATGGAACCCTAGAAGAAGCATCATCTTGGCCCCTCCTATTCTGCTGTCCACGTTTTGCCATGATGATTGATTATATGAATAGAGTTTTGACAGCCAAAAAGACTGATTTCAACAGAAACCGAAGGGTTTAAAGCAAGGGATATTGGGTTCTTCAAAAAAGATGAGAAGAGGGAGTAAGAAAAAAATCTGAGAAGTTCTAAAGATAGTAGAGATTGAACCTCCTCTCTATTTATAAGGCTCAAATATATAGAAATCGAAGAGGCATGAGTCAAAAAGGGCACGGGAAACCAAAAAGTTAATTCACCCCCTGAACCATCTCGGGAGAAGATATAATCATGACGCATGACGGTGATGACGTCAGTTCAAAAAGTATACCACGTGTTAACGAATTGACAATGCCATGTACTTCCCCCCCCCCCCCTTTTGATTACGTCGCCACCCTAATAATAAGGTTAAATTCATCGAAGGACGGGATCAACATTTTCGCCCATTAAAGACGTATATTGCATACGCCTACAACGAGCGGATGGATTAACTGTATGGGGCCAAATATGACCCTTCACATCTCTATGGCAAGATGGTACGATCTCTCTCATATACTCCTTATAATAGGGGTATTGTTTGGACGTAAGGATGCGAATGACATCACTTACGCTCGGGCATCCCTTTAAAGAGGACGTCGACTATGCTCCAATATTTTTTATTGTTATTTTAAATGAGGCCCCTTTCTATATAAAGGGGCCTCCCCGTTGTAAAAGAATCAATGTTATTATCTAATAGTACAACTATCTCATTCTCTCTCTATTTTCTTAATTGTAATAAGTAACTGTTCTTAATGTTCTTCATTTTTTGCAACATTTTCTATATTACAACTACATTGATCTCATATCTAGGTTTACTATATTTGGTTACGATTTAACCGCTTTCTATTTTTTTAATTTTTTAAGCTTATAAAGTAACAACTAACTTTTGAGCCAAACAGAAGACTATATAAATGATGTCATTTGCCCATGTGTTTTTATAAAGAAAACAACGTCGAAATTTATTGTACTTGCCGTATATGTTGATGACATAAACCTTATTGAAACTCCTATAGAACTCCAAAAGACAATTGATTATTTAAAGAAGGAATTCGAGATGAAAGATCTCGAAAATACAAAATTATGTCTTGATTTGCAAATTAAACATTTGGCAAATAGAATTTTTATTCATCAATCAACCTACATAGAAAAGGTACTGAAACTATTTTACATGGATGGAGAATATCCATTAAGTACTCCGATGGTTGTTCGATCACTTGATGTGAATAATGATCCATTCCGACCTCAAGAAGAGAATGATGAGCTAATTGGTCCTGAAGTACCATATCTTAGTGCAATTAGGGCACTAATGTATCTTGCTAATACAAGCCCTACATAACTTTTTCAGTTAATGTCTTGGCAAGATATAACTCTGCTCCTACAAGGAGAAATGAAAATGGAATCAAACACATATTGCGGAATCTAAAAAGGACTACCGATATGGGCTTATTTTATGGCAATAATTGCAGTCTCGATCTTATTGGTTATGCTGATGCTGGGTATTTATCTGATCCACACAAGGCTCGATCTCAAACAGGTTATGTGTTTATCTGTGAAGACACTGCCATATCTTGGCGATCGACTAAGAAATAAATTGTGGTTACTTCATCTAATCATGCTGAGATAATTGCTATTCATGAAGCAAGTCGAAAATGTGCGTGGTTGAGGTCTATAATACATCTTATTCAAAATTAGTGTGGTTTGAAATGTGATAAGTTAGCCACAATTTTGTGTGAAGATAATGCATCATGCATAGCTCAATTGAAGGGAAGATTCATAAAAGAAGATATGACAAAATACATTTCACCAAAGTTATTTTTCACACATGATCTTCAAGAGAATGGTTATATTATTGTGCAACAGATTCGTTCAAGTGATAATATGGATGATTTGTTCACAAAATCTCTACCAACGTCAACCTTCAAAAAGCTAGTGTACAAGATCGGGATTCGAAGGCTCAAGGATGTGAATTGACGCTCTCATCAGGGGGAGTTAATGCGCGTTGCACTCTTTTTTCTTTACAAGGTTTTGTCTCACTCGGTTTTCCTTGCAAGGTTTTTAACGAGGCAATCAATATGCGCATTTCTAAACATGTGTACTATTTTCCTATTCTAGAATTTTTTTCCCATTGTGTTTTCTTTTAGTTAATGTTTTAACGAGACACATTATCTGTTGAATAAATATTTAGGGAGGTATTATAAATAGAATTCTATTTATGATGAATGTTCATATTTAGGGATTCTAGAGTTTAATACTTGGTGGCTAAGTCAACCTCTCCCTATAAATAGAGGGTTCTATTCCATTGTAATTTATTTCTAAATTTAATAAAAAATTTCTCTCTCTTTCTCTACAATATTTTTTTTATTCCTTTATTGTTTTATTATAATAGTTACATATAATTAATATATAATCAATGAATATTGATTACCGGAAGTAAATATTTTTGTTCAAGTGGAAAATGTGTTACCATCCGAAAATATTACGAAACGCATTAATTTCAAATCCAAAGGAGCTCGCCGTCTCTTTCCAACTACTTTATTTAAAAGCATATGATATTAAATTTTGAAAGAAGAACAAGGAAAGAAACAAGGCAACGGTAAGGATGTCACATTATTTCAAATCATTAGTAGTATACAGATGTCAAGAATAAAGTATAAACAGACACAATTCCTTTTACTCTACGCGATTTATGCCTAATAAAGGGACCACCCCATTTTCCGTTTTCCAGCTTGCTAGGTGCCAGATGTCGCATATTATGCATATTGGAAGAGTGATTTATAGGTCGTAACTTGGCTTTTCAAATTTTTTATTAATTATCACACATATTATTAACCATAAAGTTGACTTTAATTAAGATCAGCTCAGTTAAAGTTTCCATAAACTACTCTTGGTAGGAACAACAATGTTGAATAGCCAAGTTATCCTCTTCAGAAAGTAAAGTCTCTTATCTCTCGTAATTACTTTTGGGGTAAAGGCATTTCATGTTAAATGGTTTTGATTAAACCAACAAGTATTGTGATTAAACGTTTACACATATGTTACCAGATGTTAAAATTAACCTATAATTCTCCGTAATTAAATGGTCACATGCTATATTTGAACCTAGTAGATCATTTTCCATTGCCACGTGCGAGACAGTACTACGTTTTCCAGTCTAGTGCGTGTGAAGAAATTGTTACTAATCTGAGTTTGAAAGGATCAAATTGATTACTAGTTTAGACCTTACTAGTTTGTAATAACTAAACCTCATTTTTTTTGGGATCACATCTACATGTGTATGTACAAAGAATACATAACATATCATGTGCATTCCCACTTTGCCATATTGAACACAGCAATGAGACGAGTGCACCGAATTTGTGCAGCGAAGCCGGTGACATTTTTTATTTTATTTTCATTAGATGTCTGGTATCATATTAGCCTGGCTAACTAGATACGTCTCGTGTAATGCCCATAAAAAAGGTAACATTTTTATTAGAATGCTATATTACTAGGTTATGCTATCTTACACCAACAACAATTATCAAATAACTTTTTATTACTATTAGTGTTGCGGAAGCCAAATGTATATAGTGTGAATGAGTCACAACTACTATACCAAAGATTATGGCACTCACTAAATAATAAATAAGACAATAAAGTAACAATAAAATGAACACCAGAATTTACGAGGTTCGGCTAGTTTTGCCTACTCCTCGGACACAACCAATATTTTATTTCACTCCAAAAATACAAGTGAAATAATACTAAAGAGAGAAGATACAAATGCCTTAAGAAGATAAGAAGGCAAATGAGAGGTATGTATAAATCCTAAATATTAGGCCTCCTTTTATAGGAAAAATTTCCCTACCAAAAGCTTAAACTACCGATGTGGGAGATGGATTCTGACAATTTCAACAAATCTCCACCTTGGTAAAATTCCACATTTTCAATTTTTCTCTCTATAACAAATTTTGGTTGTGTCTTCATCTTCAATCTTTAGTGTTCAACAATGTTGATCAAATCTAAACAATGTTGAAACTTGATCAAAGTCACCACCTTTGTCAGCGTATCAGCAGGATTCTCCGTAGTATGAATTTTCTTCACCGTGACTCCACCTTCTTATATGATTTCTCGTACGAAGTGATACCGAACATCAATGTGCTTCGTCCTGGCATGATAAACTTGGTTCTTCGCTAATTGAATAGCACTTTGACTATCACAAAAGATTGTGATACCTTTTTGTTCAACACCAAGCTGCTTTAGCAATCCTTGAAGCCAAATTGCCTCCTTCGCAGCCTTTGTAATAGCCATGTACTCTATCTCTGTTGTAGACAAAGCAACTGTTGACTGTAAAGTAGACTTCCCACTAACTGGTGCCTTTACAAAAGTGAACACATAACCAGTAGTTGATCTTTGTTCATCCAGATCACCCACAAAATCTGAGTCACAATATCCAACTACAGACTGATTGTCTTCCTGCTCAAAAACTAACCCGACATCTACAATATTATGAATATACCGTAGAATCCACTTCATAGCTCGCCAATGCTCCTTTCCTGAATTATACATATGTCTGCTAATAACTCCAACAACTTGTGAATGTGAGATCTCATACAAACCATTGCATACATCAAGCTACCAACAATATTTGCATATGGTACCTTTGATATATACTCTCGTTCAGCTTCATCGTTTGGCGACATGGTAGTACTTAGCTTAAAATGGGGAGCAAGTGGAGTACTAACTAGCTTAGTCTTATCGTCTATGCCAAAGCGTTATAGTACCCTCTTCAAATATACTTTCTGAGATAAACAGTGTTTCTTCGAACGTCTATCTCTTATTATCTCCATGGCAAGAATTTTCTTCGCCTCACGCAAATCCTTCATCTCGAACTCTTTCTTCAGTTGAATCTTCAAATTATCAATTTCTTCCTAATTCTTGGAAGCTATCAACATATCATCAACATATAGGAGAAGATATATAAAGGAACCATCTTTAAGCTTGCGCTAATACACACAATGATCGTATTTGCTTCTCTTGTACCCTTGCTGCAACATAAACTTGTCAAATTTCTTGTACCATTGTCTAGAAGACTGTTTCAACCCGTACAATAATTTTTCAAGTTTGCACATCGTACTTTCCTTTCCAACAACTTTGAATCCTTCTGACTGAGTCATATAGATTTTCTCCTCCAAGTTTCCATGTAAAAATGCAGTTTTTACATCCATCTGAACTAGTTCCAAATTCAACTGTGCTACCATAGCCAACATAATTCTAATGGAGGAATGTTTTACAACTGCAGAAAATACTTCATTGTAATCAATTCCCTCCTTTTGAGCATATCATTTGGCCACCAATCTTGCTTTGTAGTGAACATCTACTTGGTTAGGAAATCCTTCCTTCTTTGCAAATACCCATTTGCACCCAATTGTTTTCTTTCCCTTCGGGACATTGGCCAATCTCCATGTATGATTTTGATGAAGGGACTGTATTTCATCATTCATGGAAATCCTCTACTTATCTTCTTCTGAAATTTGGACTGCATCTTTATAAGTGGTGGGAACATCATCAGCTGTAATTGCGGTTGCACAAGCAACTGTCTCTATGAGACAAACAGGTTTCGTTATTTTCCTTATTGGCATGTTGGTTGCTATTGATTCAAGTTGTTGAGGTTCCTAAGTTGGAATCTCCTCTAGTGTCTCTCATTCCAGAGGATAATCTTCAGATGTTTCCTCCTCTGCTTCTTGTATAGGAAAAATAAATTTTCCCTCAAACTCCACCTGCTTAGAAGCACCATCATCTCGTTTGGTATTTTCATTTATTACCTTGTTTACCATAGCAGATTCATCGAAGGTAATATCCCTGCTGAATATTACTTTCTTTGTCATAGGACACCATAAGCCAAATCCTTTGACTCGAGAAGTAATCCCCATAAAAATAGTTTTCTTTGCCCTTGGATCTAATTTTGACTATGTCACATGATAATATGCAGTTGAGCCAAACACGTGCAAAGATTCATAATCTACGCAGGCTTTTCATACCAATTTTCAAATGGTGTATTGCCATCAATAGGAGCAGATGGTAAGCGATTAATGAGGTGGCATGCATATATAATTGCCTCAGCCCAAAATTCTTTTCCCAAGCCAGCATTAGACAACATACACCGTACCTTCTCCAGCAAAGTCCGGTTCATGCGTTCTGCCACTCCATTCTGTTGTGGTGTATGTCTGACAGTGAAGTGTTGGACGATGCCATCATTTTCACATACCTTATTGAAATGATCATTTTTGTATTCACTTCCATTATTTGTGCGAATACACTTGATCCTCCTGCCTGCTTGATTCTCCACCATCGTCTTCCATTTGAGAAAAATTCCCACCACTTCATCTTTGCTCTTTATTGTATACACACATACTCTTCGGGAAAAATAATCAACAAATGTTACAAAATAGTGCTTCCCACCCAATGAAAGTGTTTTGGAAGGACCCCAAACATCAGAGTGTACATAATCCAAAATGCCTTTTGTATTATGGATTGCTATACCAAATTTAACCCTTGTCTGTTTTCCTTTGACACAATGCTCGCAAAACTCCAAATTGCAAGCCTTTACCCCTTTCAACAATCCTTGATCTGATAGAGTTTTCAAGGATTTTCCTCCAGCACGTCCCAAACGCATGTGCCATAGCCTGGTTGCTTCTGCCTCTTTGTTTTCATTGGACGTCACTGTTGTTGTCCCAATAACTGTACTACTGAGATAAGAGTACATGTTATGTTCTTCCGATTGGCCTTCATTACCACTAGTGCACTGGAGCATACTCTTATCACTCCATTTTTTGCAATAATTTTGAACCCTTTTGATTCTAGGGCTCCCACAGAGATGAGATTTTTCTTGAAACCCGGTACATATCGAACATCTGTTAATATTCTGATCATTCCATCACGGTTCCTTAATCGTATTGAACCAATTCCATATGAGGTAAGAGAGCTGTTATCTGTTGTTTGGACGACTCCATATTCTCCTTCTTGAAAGTCCACGAACCAATCCCTGTTGGGACACATATGATAGCTACAAGCCAAGTCCATCAACCATATGTCTGATGACGTTGACGGCTCCGTTGTAACTAATGAGAAATCTGAATTAACACAATCAGCTACATTTGAATCCATAATGGCCTTTCCATTGTTATGTTTGACCTTATTATTCAACTTCGGACAATCTTTCTTCCAGTGCCCCTTTTCTCGACAAAAGGCACATTCATCTTTGCTGGGCTTAGATCTTGACTTAGATCTTCCTTTCATTGTCCTCGTTTGATTTTGAGGACGACCCCTCATAAATAGTGTTTTTTCTTCTCCGCCCTTCTGTTTTTCTCGCTTTCTTTGTTCATAGCTGTACAAAGCCGAACAAATTTCTCTAAGAGAAATTTCGTCATTTCCATGGAGTAGAGTAGTTTCAAGGTGCTCGTACTCATCAGGAAGTTTTGACGCCAATAACATCAAGGCCAAGTCACCATCATCATAAGTTGTATCCATATTTTGCAAATCTATGACTAACTTATTAAAACTGGTGATATGTTCATTCATCGTGGTACTAGGAACATAGGTGAAATGAAACGGTCTCTTCTTCATGTATAATTTATTTTGACTGTTTTTCTTCAAAAATTTATCCTTCGGTGCTATTCATAATTTAATAGCAGAAGTTTTCTTTGTGTATGGATATTTCTGCTCTCTAGCAAGGTAGGATCGAATGGTACCGCAAGCAACACGATTGATAATTCTCCAATAGCATCTTATCGTTTTTCTTCAATGGCCCGATCTAGCCCTTTTTGAAAAAGAACATATAGAACCTCGCCTTGCCACATCCCAAAATGTCCGGACCCGTCAAAGATTTCTACCGCAAATTTTATATTTGACACAATTCTTGTCATAAGCGAAGATCGCAATGATGACGTATTGCTGACACTTGATGTAGATTCTTCTTATTTATTGTCTCTCATCTTTGACACAAATATTATTTAATAGGTGACACACAAATCAAGATTATTTCCTTTCTGATGTGGAAGATCAGACTAAGCTGCAATCACAGAGCATACCGAGACAGAACCTTGACTCAGTTTCCAAGATAAATCCTTTCTGATGTGGAAGATCAGACTGTGCTGCAACCACACAGCATACTTAGACAGTACCTTGGCTCTGATATGATGCAGAAGCCAAATGTATATAGTGTGAATGAGTCACAACTAATATACCAAAGATTATGGCAGCCACTAAATAATAAATAAGACAATAAAACAACAATAAAAGGAACACCAGAATTTACGTGGTTCAGCTAAATTTGCCTACTCCTCGGACACAACCAATATTTTATTCCACTCCAAAAACACAAGTGAAATAATACTAAAGAGAGAAGATACAAATGCCTTAAGAAGATAGGAAGACAAATGAGAGGTGTGTATAAATCCTAAACATTCGGCCTCCTTTTATAGGAAAAATTTCCCTACCAAAAGACCGTGGGAGAGGGATTTTGACAATTTCAACAATTAGCCTGTTTGGCAGGCTTATTTTTGGCCAAAAATATTTTTTTGGTCAAAAGCACTTTTAACCAAAAATTGAGGTGTTTGGCCAAGCTTTTGGAAAGAAAAAATATCCCTTTGAGGAGAAGCAGAAAAAAGTAGTTTCTCTCCAAAAACATTTTTTTGAGAAGCACTTTTGAAAAAAATATACTTAGAAGCAGTTTTTTAAAACTTGACCAAACACTAATTGTTGTTCAAAAGTGCTTTTCAAACTAATTAGCTAAATACAAACTGTTTTTCATCAAAAATACTTTTGAGAAAAATATTTTTAAAAAAAAATACTTCTCAAAATAAGCTAATTTTTACAGCTTGACCAAACGGGCTATATCTTACACTAACATCTATCAAATAACTTTTCACCACCATTAATTCATACCGTTGAAACATTCGTTTGTTAATTTACTAAATCTATTTGTTACAAATAATTATGTATAGTTAGTATGTCTCAGGGTAATTTCGTAGAATCATATTTATAATGCCACTTAATATATTTTGATGTTAGCAGTAAAAACCCTAGCTACCTTTAAGACAACAGTAGAACAACATTCGATTAGTACTTTAATATTTATGAAAGCAGTAATGGAGATCACATGATTATCCAAGTGGGTCCCTCATTTCCATCCCACACACCCAACTCCATAACAAACGCCAACGACAGATCTGTTTGGTAGTCTTAACTTACTTCTGTACTAAGATGTAGAAAGACCCTCTACCTTTCTACTTTCCTTTTCCCCCCTTTTACTCTTCTCCCAAACAACCCCTATATATAACCCTTCCCTTCCTTCTCTTTAATAGCCGCAGACTACACTTCTCTCTCTGCTAAGTAATTTTATTTGTTTATTGTGTGCGCCCAAAACAAAACACATTGTGAAAATGGATCGGAAAAATGCTATTTGGATCGGTGTTATTTGCATTATAATCGCCGGCGTTGGAGGTCAAGCTCCGGCCACGTCACCTAGTGCCACTCCAGCACCACCAACACCCACTACCCCATCTCCTCCTACTACCCCTGCACCTACTGGCTCTCCTCCGCCAACTCAACCTCCTCCAGCATCTTCCCCACCGCCGGCAGTTTCATCTCCGCCACCTACATCAACTTCACCACCTCCAGCTGTATCAGCTCCACCACAAGCTACACCTCCACCTGTGGCTACTCCTCCTCCAGTGAGTACTCCACCACCGGCTACTCCTCCACCACCAGTTAGCGCTCCACCACCGGCTACTCCTCCGCCTGTGTCTACCCCACCACCTCCCAGCCCTCCTCCGCCAGCTGATGCACCTGCACCAGTTGCAACCCCGCCAGCTTCAACTCCGGCTGCTGCACCTACAACTGTAGCCACATCTCCGGCACCATCTCCATTGGGAGTATTGAGTCCTCCAGCACCTCCCATGGGTGCTCCATCCCCGAGTACTCTTTCAGCTTTTTCTCCTGGTCCATCAGTAGCCACTGATCAGGTATGTCACTCAAATCTAGATTTATAGTAGTATACAAATATGCTCTTCTCTTGCATTATATATATCCTGTTAATAAAATGGCTCTTGATTTTTTTCATTTTCTGATTTCATAGCATTACATCTTTGATCATACTTCTAGTTTTACCGCATATTATTATAATCCACTATTTACGTTGGTCTTAACTTTTCTGTCTTCATTTTCATTTGATTTTGCAATATTCCTGTAGTAAATATGGGAAGAGATTAATACAATAATAATATGAAATCAGAAAATAAATATAAATAATCTGATTAATTAAACTATTTTTTATATAATGTTATTATCTTAAGGTATATGCTAAAGATTAGAGTGATAAGTAAAAGGATAGGAAAGAGTAGTAGTTTATGTTTTAAAATACTTTTAAAACCTGTAATTTTAACTCTGTTATGAGATTATGGATCATACGATAAAGAAATGAGGGGTTTAGAGCTAAATAATTTTTAAATGTGTAGTAATTAATATGGAGCGCATAATAGGTATTCTAACATGGACTAGTTTCTCGGTAAGTGTGTCCGTGACGGTGAAAATATGGGAATTTGGGCCTAGTGGGATCAGGTGTGGTCGGGAACATGTGAGCTTTGTCGACGCTTTAGTCTCTGATTAGTCATCAGAGTTTTTCATATTTTATGATTATTCACTGGGGACATGTCACGTGCTTTTTCTGCTTGGCCATAATGACTCTGCTCCAATCCTGAATATCATTATTATACTAAACCTGCTCAAGTTATAGAAGAAATATAGGGGTAAACTGGGTAAAATGGAGCGAATAAAGTTTTATATGTGAAAAATGTAAAATTAGAAGATACAGAAAGAATAATGGTGGGTAGCAAAGTGTATTCAGATTTCAGAGAGAATATAAAGCCATAGTGAACCCCAAATATCCCATATTTTGAACTTTTTTGGTTTCTTATGCACGTGTCAACTTTGCATGTCCCCAAAAACGCAAAATACGTAGTTTACCCCCCAAAAAAGCTCTAAACTCAGTATTCATTATTAGATCAGATCTGATGGTGCTTGAAAAACATTTGGGACTATTTTATAGATTTTGAATGTATTTGGATTCTTATGCATGTGGCAACTTTTTATTTCTCCACTCAGGGTGGATTTAGGGGCGTAAAGGGGTTTACTCGAACCCTTTTCGCGGAAAAACTATATATAAGTTAAAATTTGTATTTTAACTCTATATATTATGTTTTATATTCCCTTGACAAAGCCTAAAAGAATAGCCTAGTAGTCAAAGAGGTTTCCAAACCTTTTTAAAGTCATTCGGTCAATTCTCCTTAGCTACAATCTCTTTTAAATTTTTTAACTCTTTTCTTTTTTGAACTCCCTTAACGAAAATTCTGCACTAGCTCACACTCTCTACAGATTGATTCTGATGGTGCTTGATAAAAAATTCTTGGTTTGTTGTACATTTCATGAATTATCTTTGAGGTGGACGCTTAAATTCTTTCAGCAGTATAGTGAAAGATGATATAGTCTCATCTCATGGTAATGCTAAACCAAATTTCACAATCAAATTGAGTTGGTGATGTCTAGTTAATATATAAAGTGGTTTCTTGTGAGCAATGCCAAAGCACTCTCTAGTCTCTAGCTAACTATATATGTTCTTTAGTTTAATTTTTTTTTGTTTCTCATCCGGTGATCCGTACTCGCATTGGAGCCCGACTATATTCGAATTCGCGCCGCGTAGGGCCCCTTTCGGGTGGAAGCGATCCCTTTCGAGGATTTTTTCATACCTAAGGCTCGAACCCGAGACCTTTGGTTGAGGGAATAGTAGTCTCCCATCCACTACACTACGTTGTCCTTTAGTGGTACTTTAGTTTATAATGTTGCTTATTATAACAAACGCCTTAGTCTCAAGTAAGTTGGGGCTGGCAAATTGTTACTAATTTCATTTTCTTATATAATTTGATACATTTTCTAATATGCAGAGTGGAGTGGAGAGCCTGAAGTTTTCAAAGATGATTATGGGAAGCTTGGTATTCGGATGGGGTGTCTTCTGCTTGTTGATTTAGAACTATGTTTTGATCAAAACTACTTTTGTCACTATATATGAATTGCCATCTCTCTTTAGGTTAGGAGGAGAATGATGGCCTATTTTTCTCATCACATGTATTTGAGGATTATACATTCACTTGGATTCTTTTTGGAGATTTCTTGTTGAGGGGAGCTTTTGTATTTTTGGACGGTTGTTTTTAAATTTAAACTATTATTAGCTCTTTCACCATTTCATGTTTTCTTCTTATATATTTCTCTCCTTAGTGTTTATTAGCTCATAATCAATGGAATTTGTTAAGTAGAAAATCAGGTAGAATTAGAAATCAAAATATAATGATTTAGATGATTTTTAATTGAAATTTGGAGAGATTCCTTCTTGATTGGTATTGCAATAATCTTTGGTAAAAGGATTTTGAGGATCTTAGCTTTTATTGCATTTGATTTCAACAATGAGAAGATTTTAGTAATAGATGTGGCCTATAAATAGCCCTTCAGAATCCATTGTAAATCATCGAGAAGTCAATGACTTGTTTCTTCTCTGTTCATGCTTTCCCATGACCAAACTTTCTCTTACAAAATATTTCACCTTCTATTTACTTGATAGTTTTCTTTTTTACTCGTCCTACATCGATTTGTAACCTAGAAATAAGTCTATTAGTGACCTACTCCAACATGTTAAATTGCATTAACGATGTAAAAAAAACTATTTATAGCATCCGTGAAGTGTGAATATAATCCTATGATAAAATCTTATGGAATAAATGAAGGCACTGGCAAATAGTTTGTCTGCCTGCTTTTGTGATATTTACCTTACTAATTCCCTGCTCTGCAAAGGGTAAAGTTACTTTACTGAAAAGTGCAACTGCAGGCATATTGATCTTCGACCAGACCATGATATCTTTTGTCCAGGTAAAAAAATCTTTCTAGTTGTCTGCAGAAAAATATCTTAAAGTTAAAACTTCGAATATCTTATACTATTATCGGAAAAAGGCCAAATACCGCCGCTAGACTTTAGGTTTATATATAATCCTTCTTAAAAATTTAGCCCATCATCAACTTTGTCGTTACACTATAGGCCTCGATATCTCCTTTATTTTAAACGGGGCCAAATATCCTATGGACTTTACGATAAGGTTTATATATAACCATCGTTAAAAGTTTGGACCGTCACCAAATTTTATTGTAAAAATAACACGGTATAACCAGTTTTCGGACTGGTCAATCAAAAATAGCTAGTGTTTACCAAATCAATGAAAAATAGCCATTATTTTGCTGCAATAGAGACTGGTCCAGCATAATATACTGGAGTTCGATGCGCTTGTGTATGAACTCCAGCATATTATGCTGGGACGGTATACTTTGTTGGCTCTAGTATAATATATTGGAGACTGGAGCATCGGTGCTCCAAACTCCAGTATATTATACTGGACCAATATACTTCCTGGAACTCCAGTATATTGTGACGATCCGACCCGTCGTCACGTGAGTTACCGCCTCGTTTTCCCATATTAGGTTTCTCTATGTTTCAATATCACTAATTGGATGTGTCGGATAGAATTGAATTTGTTTTAATTGGAAATGAGACACTTAACTTCTTAGAAGAAAGCATACTTTGGAAAAGTCAACCGGAAGTTGACTATATAGTTAGAAGGCTCGGATGTGAATTCTGGTGATTTGGTTAGCTTCGGGGAATGATTACTGACTTAGGAGTACAATCAGAATTGATTTTGGAGGTCCGGTGTAGAATTATGTTTGAATTGGCGAAGTTGAAATTTTGGCGAATTCTGGTGGATAGGTGAGATTTTGATCTGAGGGTCGTAATGGAATTCCGAGAGTTGCAGTAGCTTCGTTAGGTGATTTTGGATGTGTCTGCAAATTTTTAGGTCATCCGGACATCGTTCGGTCGGATTTTTAATTGAAAGTGCATTTCGAAAATTCTTGAAGAACTTTGGCTTTGATTTGGTGAAATTTGATGATTTTAATGTTAAAGATAGTATTTCGAAGATTCGAGCAAGTTTGAATAAGGTATTAGGTCATGTCTGTGCTTTTGGTTGAGGTCCCGGGGGCCTCGGGGTGAGAGCAGGCATTTAAAACTAGAAGTTTTTGAATTTGGCTTCAGGTTTGTTTTGCTGTCAGATGGTATTTTCGCTTCTGCGGAAATGGACCGCAGAAGCGGATGAAGGAGCGTAGAAGCGAGTTTGGATTGGGTGGTGAAGTTCCGCAGGAGCGGACTTAGGGATCCGCCGAAGCGTGTTTCTGTGTCATAGAAGCGGTTGTGGGAAATTAAGTGAAAAAAGCAAAAAAGGATAATTGGGCGCGAAAGCGATACCGCAGAAGCGGTTATGGGAACCGCAGAAGCGAAAATCAGGACTGTGTTTAATGAGCAGTGTTCGCGAATTTCAGAAGTTAAAAAATATATTTTAGACTTTGGGAAGAGGCGATGTTGGGAGATTTGGAGAGGATTCGAAGGGGATTCCATCAGGTATGAATTTATAAACTCGAATAATATTGTTATGGTGTAAAAATAAGGATTTAAATACTGAATTTCAAGGAATTAAAGGGTAAAAAATGGAGGTCATGGCTTAAAACATAAGAGAGTTTAAATTGACGATTTGAGGGGTCAAATGGACTCCGGTTCTTATGTATCTGGTATTTACGGACTCGTGGTGAGTCGAGAATTCCAAGAATGTGAATTTCGTAATTTTCCGAGAAGCGGGCCTGGGGCTCCGATTTTGCTCGTTTCGAGGTTCTTGCTATAGTTTGATTGTTTTTGATTGGGCATTGTCCCATTTGCATATTGTGATGTATTTGCTCTTTTTTTGTTAGATTCGACGCGCGTGGAGGCCGGTTTGAGGGACAAAGGCATCGCAGACTAGAGATTTTGCCGGTTCGAGGTGATTAATACTTGTGAATAATATCCTGAGGGTTTGAAACCCCGGATTTGTACATCATAGTTGTCACGACCCGGATTTTCCCCCAATATCGGGATCGTGATGGCGCCTACTCGTGGTAGCTAGGCAAGCCACTGTATTCATACTATCCTGTTTTTAACACAATTTTAATTAAATAAATGCGGAATACTTTATCGAAATGGAAATAATAAATCACAAGGTAAAAATCATACTGAAATCCTCTACCCAAGACTTGGAGTCACCAACTCACAAACTACTATGGAATACTACACATAAAAGTCTGAAGGAAATATAACATCATTATGTTCGTCTCGGAACAATGAGACTACAGCTATAAACATAAATAAAGAAAGAGACGCCGGGCCTGCGGACGTCTGTAAGCTACCTCGGTCTCAAATGTGATCAACTCCCACGCAATCTATTTACTGCTGCTGCTGCTCCTGATCGTAACCTGGACCTGTGCAAAAACGCACATAAGTGTAGCATCAGCACAACCGACCCCATGTGCTGGTAAGTGCCTGGCCTATCCCGGCGAAGTAGTGACAAGCCTAGGACCAGACACTCACATAAACCTGTGCAATTTAATATATATATGTGTACCACAAATAACAAGAAATAATTAAGTAATATCACAATAAGAAATATCTTAAAGAATTTAACAACTAACCACAGTTAATAATTTCACAAAGAAAACAAAGTATAATGCAAACACGAATAATGTCACTTCAAGAAATAGCAAGAAATTGCACGGCATCACCCTTCGTGCTTTTACTCTCACCCTCACCAAATAAACAAATAAAGTACACGGCATCACCCTTCGTGCTTTTACTCTCATCCTCACCAAACAAACAAATAAAGTACACGGCATCACCCTTCGTGCTTTTACTCTCATCCTCACATCCATAGTACGGCATGATCCTTCGTACATGGTTCAATAATAGGGCACGGCATGATCCTTCGTGCATAATCAATAAATAAACATGGCACGGCATTAACCTTCGTGCATAAATAAATAAACATGGCACGACATCACCCTTCGTGCATTATCACTCTTCCTTACCCAAATAACAATCACAGTTAAGGGCAGAGAAAGAAACAGGCAATTCATAAATCGTCCCATCAAGGGCAATCAATAATTATCTTCACAACAAGTCCCAACAAGGGAGAACAATAACAATTCACCTGTAATATATCTCAAAATATCATTTTCCAACGACTCACGGTCATACTAGACGCCAGTGTATGGATGCTCGTCACCACAACCCATACACCGCACTCGATCACATAACACATAACACATAATCCTATTCCCTCAAGCTAGGATATAACAAACACTTACCTCGAAAGTTTACGAACGATTCAATCCGTAGCAATGCCTTTTCCTTTTGAATTTGACTCCAATCCAATCGTATCTATACACAATTGATTTAATATCATCAATTCTACTCAACAAACTAGTTCATATTGCTAAATATGGTTTTTACAACATTCTGCCCGGAATAGTAAAAACCGACCCCAGGCCCACATAATCGAAACTCAAGTTTCGAACCAAAATAAGTTCACCCAATCTTCCATGAGTTCAAATATACAATTTGTTCTTAAGTTCGACTCCAAAACGAGGTCTAAATCGCAAATTCTTTGAAAGCCCTAACTATACCCATTTCTCAAATTTTCAACCAATTTATACATGTTTAAGCCTAAGCATTTGATTGATGTTGATAAAAAATGAAGAAAACGAGTTAACAATACTTACCCAATGAACTTTGATGGAGAAATGCCTCAAAAATCGCCTAAAACGCTGTGGAGAAGGGGTTTGAACAGAAATGGGATTTTTATCCCGTTTCTGTTCTGTTTTCTGTCTTAAATTCACTGGGCGAAATTTTGTTCTACGCGATCGCGTGAATTGGGTCGCGATCGCGGAAGGCAAATATTCAACACTACGCGATCGCGTGGACAATGCCGCGATCGCGTAGAAGAATTTCGCTGGGTGGCTCATTTGTACTATGCGATCGCGTGAAAAGGGTCGCGATCGCGTTGAAGGAAAACGGAAAGCTACGCGATCGCGTGCGGACGGCTGCGATCGCGTTGAAGAAGGACAGAAAGCTTCGCGATCGCGTGCAGACAGCTGCGATCGCGTTGAGTAATGTGACAAGGCAGTGCGATCGCGTGTACAAGGCCGCGATCGCGTAGATTAAAATGTCTGTGTAAAGATTGCAGAAAATCTGCCAGTTTTCTAAGTCCAAAAACACCCCGAACCACTTCCGAAACACTTCCGAGCCCTCGGGGCTCCAAACCAAATATGTATACTAACTCAAAAATATCATACGAACTTGCTCGCGCGATCAAATCGCTAAAATAACATCAAAATCAATGAATTGAGCCTTAAAACTCAAGAATTCTTTAAAATTCCATAATTTCAAAACTTTCCAATTTAAGGCCGAAACACGTCAAACGACGTCCGTTTTCAACCAAACTTTACAGGAAGCGCTTAACCAATATATATGACCTGTACCGGGCGTCGGAACCAAAATACGAGCCCGATACCAGTACTTTTTAATCAAAATTCAGTTTCATTTTCCTTAAACATTTTCAGAAAACAATTTAACAGAAAAATTCTTTTACCGGGGTTCTAGACCTCGGATTTCAATTCCGGACATATGCCCAAGTTCCATATTTTTCTACGGATTTTCTGAAATAGTAAAATCACGGATCCGGGTCCGTTTACCAAAAATGTTGACCAAAGTCAACCATATCAATATTAATATCAAAATTCTTCTACTTTTTCACATATTTCACATATTTCAACATAAATATTTTTCAGCTTTGTGCCCGGACTGCGCACGCAAATCGAGGCAACATAGAATGAGGTTTTCAAGGCCTCAGAAGCTCGAAATGATTAATTAAATAAGTGATGACCCCTTTGGGTCGTCACAATCTCCACCTCTAGAACAACCGTTCGTCCTCGAACGGACAAAAGAAAGAAGTACCTGAGTCAGGAAACAAGTGTGGGTAACGGCTCCGCATATCAGACTCGGACTCCCAGGTCGATGCCTCAGGAGGCTGACCTCTCCACTGAACACGCACGGAAGGATAACTCTTCGACCTCAGCTGTCGAACCTGCCGGTCTAGAATAGCCACCGGCTCCTCCTCGTAGGATAGATCATTGTCCAATTGGACAGTACTGAAGTCTAACACATGTGTGGGATTGGTATCTCCGAAGCATAGATACATGAAAAACTGGATGCACGGCTGATAAGCTAGGCGGCAAAGCTAATCTGTAAGCCACCCCTCCCACTCTGTCTAAAATCTCAAATGGGCCAATATATCTAGGGCTGAGCTTGCCCTTCTTCCCAAACCTCATCACGCCCTTCATAGGCGACACCCTGAGCAATACTCGTTCACCAACCATGAAATCTACATCTCGAACCTTACGATCCGCATAAGTCTTTTGCTTGGACTGAGCTGAACGCAATCTCTCCTGAATAGTCTTGACCTTATCCAAGGCCTCCCGAACTAAGTCTCTACCCAACAACTGAGCCTCTCCCGGCTCAAACCATCCGACCGGTGATCGACATCGCCTACCATACAACGCCTCATACGGAGCCATCCGGATGCTAGATTGGTAACTGGTTATTGTAGGCGAACTCTGCTAATGGTAGAAACCGATCCCACGAGCCTCCGAAATCAATAACACAAGCTCGAAGCATGTCCTCAAGAATCCGAATAGTCCCCTCGGACCGGCCATCCGTCCGAGGATGAAATGCCGTACTCAACTAAACCTCGGGTGCCTAACTCCCGCCGGGACCGCTCTCCGTAACCGCGAGGTAAACCGCGTTCCCCGATCGGAGATAATAGATACCGGCACCCCAGTGGAGACGAACAATCTCCCTAATATAAACCTCCGCTAACCTCTCCGACGAGTAGGAGACAGATATCGGAATAAAGTGTGCTGACTTGGTCAACCTATCAACAATGACCCAAATAGCATCAAATTTCTTCCGAGTCAAAGGAAGTCCAGGAACAAAGTCCATAGTGATCCGCTCCCATTTCCACTCGGGAATTTCAATCCTTCGGAATACACCACCAGGTCTCTGGTGCTCATATTTCACCTGCTGACAATTTAGGCATCGAGCGACATATGCAACAATATCTTTCTTCATTCTGCGCCACCAATAATGCTGCCGTAAGTCCTGGTACATCTTCGCGGCGCCTGGGTGAATAGAATACCGCGAACTGTGGGCCCTCGCTAAGATCAACTCTCGAATTCCTTCGACATTGGGCACACAAACTCGACCCTGCAATTTCAATACCCCATCATCATCTAGATTTACCTGTGTGGCACCTCCCCGTTGTACTGTATTTCTCAACTCACGCAAATGAGGATCATCAAATTGCCTCTCACGGATACGCTCTAATAAAGAAGAACGAGCGACCGTGCAGGCTAACACTCGGCTAGGCTCAGAAATGTCTAATCTCACGAACCGGTTGGCTAAGGCCTGGACATCTAGAGCTAATGGTCTCTCATTGACCGGAATATATGCAAGACTACCCATGCTGGCATACTTTCTACTCAATGCATCGGCCACCACATTGGCCTTACCTGGGTGATATAATATCGTAACATCATAGTCTTTTAGCAACTCTAACCATCTCCGCTGTCGTAGATTCAACTCCTTCTGTTTGAACAAGTACCGTAGGCTTTTGTGATCGGTGTACACCTCACATGTCACACCATATAGATAATGCCTCCGCTTGATCAAACAAACGAAAACAGTCAAGTGATAATTCAAGATCACTGAATTGGATAATTATTCTCATGTATCTTTAATCGCCTCGAAGCATAAGCGATAACCTTACCATCTCGCATCAATACCGCTCCAAGCCCCGTACGAGATGCGTCACAATAAACCGTATAAGGCCCTCTACCTCTGTAGGTAGTACCAACACCGGCGCGGTGGTCAAGGCTGTCTTGAGCTTTCGAAAGCTCGCCTCACACTCCTCTGTCCACTGAAAAGGGACACCCTTCTGGGTCAACCTGGTCATCGGGGCCGCAATAGAAGAAAACCCCTCTACAAAACGACGGTAGTAACACCTGCTAATCCCAAGAAACTCCGAATCTCGATCACTGAAGCCGGCCGAGGCCAATTCTTGACTGCCTCAATATTCTTTGGGTCTACCTGAATACCTTCCACTGATACAATGTGACCCATAAATGCTACCGAACTCAGCCAGAACTCACATTTAGAAAATTTGGCATATAGCTGATTATCTTTCAGAGTCTGAAGAACCACTCTGAGGTGCTGCTCGTGCTCTTCCTGGCTGCGCGAGTATACCAGGATGTCATCTATGAATACTATCACGAACAGATCTAAGTAAGGCCCGAATACCCGATTCATCAACTCCATGAATGCTGCTGGGGCATTGGTCAACCCGAAGGACATGACCAAGAACTCATAATGCCCATATCTAGAGCGAAAGGCTGTCTTAGGAATGTCAGCCGCCCTGATCTTCAGCTGATGGTAGCCTGACCTCAAGTCTATCTTAGAGAATACCCTCGCTCCCTGGAGTTGGTCAAACAAATCATCAATCCTCGGCAGCGGATATTTATTTTTGATAGTCACCTTGTTTAACTGTCGGTAATCAATACACATCCGCATCGAGCCATCCTTCTTCTTTACAAATAATACAGGTGCTCCCCAGGGGGAAACACTGGGCCTGATAAAGCCCTTCTCAAGAAGGTCCTGCAACTGATCTTTCAACTCTTTTAGTTCCGGCGGGGCCATACGATAGGGTGGAATAGAGATGGGCTGAGTGTCCGGTGCCAGATCAATACAGAAATCAATATCCCCTGTCGGGTGGCATGCCCGGCAGGTCTGAAGGAAAAACCTCAGGAAACTCCCGTGCAATAGGGACTGACTCAATGGAAGGAACTTCTGCACTGGAATCACGAACATAAGCCAAATAAGCTAGACACCCCTTCTCGACCATACGTCGAGCCTTAACATAAGAAATAACAATGCGAACGGAGTGGCTTGAGGTACCCTTCCACTCTAATCGGGGTGATTCTGGCAAGGCTAAGGTCACAGCCTTAGCATGGCAATCAAGAATAGCATGGTATGGGGACAACCAGTCCATCCCCAATATGACATCAAAATCTACCATATCCAAAAGCAACAGATCGACACGGGTCTCAAGCACCCCCAAATATAACTACGCACGAACGATGCACCCGATCGACTACAATGGAGTCGCCCACCGGTGTAGCCACATAAACTGGAATATCCAGAGCATAGCCGGGCACGACCAAATACGGTGCAAAGTGGGAAGACACATAGGAATATGTAGATCCAGGGTCAAATAATACCGAAGCACCTCTCGCCACACACAAGAATAGTACCCGTAATCACGGCATCCGATGCCTCCGCCTCTGGCTCCGGCCGGTAAAGCATAGAATCGGGGATCCGCACCTCCCTCCGAGCCGCGTCTCTAGGACGACCATCAACCGGCCGACCTCTACCTCTCGCCGGACGGTCTCCACCCCTACGGTCTCGACCTCCACCTCTATAATCTCTACCCCCGCCTCGGCTGGCTGGGCAGGCTGAGGGTCAGCTGGGGCCCGAATCATAGGACAAGGACCTCGCTGCTGAGAGTTGCCCGCTGCTATAGGGCAATACCTGATAAAATGACACGGGTCACCACAACCGTAGCAAATCTTGGACCGATAGGGCTGCTGGCCCCGACGACTCGAATGGCCTCCACGAACACTCGAAGAGGCCGAGCATTAATAGGAGACCGGTCCGAATAATGCCCCCGAAAACCACGATCACCGATCCACCCTGCGAAGCCCGAAGGGCGGAATGAAAAGGCCTCGGAGGATTGGCCTCTATCAAAGGATTCTCTCCTACCAGAACAAAAACCTAACCAAACCTCGCTCGAATGACGAGGCCTCTTATCCGAAGAATAACCGCCACCCCTAGCAAGAGCCATCTCAACTCTGCGTGCTGCATTGGCTGCCTCCTGAAATGATATGTCACTCCCCACGCCCATAGCCATCTGGAGTCTAATTGGCTGATTAAGCCCATCTATAAATCTGCGGACCCTCTCCCGCTCCGTGGGAAGTATCACCACTGCATGACGAGCCAAGTCGATAAATCTCGTCTCATACCGTGTAACTGTCATAATGCCCTGATGGAGGCGCTCAAACTGCCTCCGAAGTACATCCCTCTGAGTAGCAGGGAGAAACTTCTCCATAAATAGTTCCGCAAACTGATCCCATGATAAAGCTGGGGACCCTGCTGGTCGAGTCAAGCAATAATCTCTCGACCAAGTCTTGGCGGATCCTGCAAGTCTGAAGGTAAGTCAACTCCGTTTGTCTCCACGATCCCCATAGTCTTGAGAATCTCATGGCAACCGAATAAAAAGTCCTGAGGATCCTCTGATGCGGCTCCACTGAATGTAGTGGTAAATAGCTTGGAGAACCGATCAAGCCTCCATAACGAATCAGAAGTCATGGCCGCTCCATCGCCGGCATGAGCTGTGGTACCTGACTGAGTGGCCACAGCTGGCTGAACCACTGGTGCCTGAGGCTGAGGAGCTACTGGCTCCGGAGTACGAGCAACAGAAGTCTGGGCCCCTCCTCCAGCCTGAGAAGCGGCTGGTGCAACTGGTAATAAACCTGCCCTAGCAACGCTGTCCATAAATCCCGCTATTCTGATCAAGGCATCCCGGAGATCTGGGGTAATTAAAGCCTCTCCTGGGACCTGAGCTGGGCCCACTGGAGCTGCTGGAATCGGAACCTCCTCGTCAATCTCAATATGGGGCTCCACCTCCGGGGTAGCTGCCTGGGGCTGAGCTCTACCCCTACCACGGCCTCTGATACGGCCTCGACCCCTGCCCCTCACAGGAGCTGTCTGGGGCTCGGGCTGCTGGTCAGCGGACGAAGAAGCGCGTGTCCTTACCATCTGCGAAAGGACAGAATAGAAATTCAATTAGCAATTAAGGAACAAGTCGCACGACAAGAAAGAACAAATGAGAGACTCTTTCCTAACTCAATAGACTCTGGAGGACAAGTACAGACGTCTCCATACCTACCTCTCAAACTCTATTAAGCTTGTTCGTGAGCGGTGAGACCTATGTAACCTAGAGCTCTGATACCAACTTGTCACGACCCGGATTTTCCCCCAATATCGGGATCGTGATGGCGCCTACTCGTGGTAGCTAGGCAAGCCACTGTATTCATACTATCCCGTTTTTAACACAATTTTAATTAAATAAATGCGGAATACTTTATCAAATAGAAATAACTAATTACAAAGTGAAAATCATACTGAAATCCTCTACCCAAGACGTGGAGTCACCAACTCACAAACTACAATGGAATACTACACATAAAAGTCTGAAGGAAATATAACATCATTCTGTTCGTCTCGGAACAATGAGACTACAACTATAAACATAAATAAAGAAAGAGACGCCGGGCCTGCGGACGTCTGCAAGCTACCTCGGTCTCAAATGTGATCAACTCCCACGCAATCTATTTACCGCTGTTGCTGCTCCTGATCGTAACCTAGACCTGTGCAAAAACGCACAGAAGTGTAGCATCAGCCTAACCGACCCCATGTGCTGGTAAGTGCCTGGCCTATCCCGGCGAAGTAGTGACAAGCCTAGGACCAGACACTCACATAAACCTGTGCAATTCAATATATATATGTGTACCACAAATAACAAGAAATAATTAAGTAATATCACAATAAGAAATATCTTAAAGAATTTAACAACTAACCACAGTTAATAATTTCACAAAGAAAACAAAGTATAATGCAAACACGAATAATATCACTTCAAGAAATAGCAAGAAATTGCACGGCATCACCCTTCGTGCTTTTACTCTCATCCTCACCAAATAAACAAATAAAGTACACGGCATCACCCTTCGTGCTTTTACTCTCATCCTCACCAAACAAACAAATAAAGTACACTGCATCACCCTTCGTGCTTTTACTCTCATCCTCACATCCATAGTACGGCATGATCCTTCGTACATGGTTCAATAACAGGGCACGGCATGATCCTTCGTGCATAATCAATAAATAAACATGGCACGGCATTAACCTTCGTGCATAAATAAATAATCATGGAACGGCATCACCCTTCGTGCATTATCACTCTTCCTCACCCAAATAACAATCACAGTTAAGGGCAGAGAAAGAAACAACAATTCATAAATCGTCCCATCAAGGGCAATCAATAATTATCTTCACAACAAGTCCCAACAAGGGAGAACAATAACAATTCACCTGTAATATATCTCAAAATATCATTTTCCAACGACTCACGGTCATACTAGACGCCAGTTGTATGGATGCTCGTCACCACAGCCCATACACCGCACTCGATCACATAACACATAACACATAATCCTATTCCCTCAAGCTAGGATAGAACAAACACTTACCTCGAAAGTTTACGAACGATTCAATCCGTAGCAATGCCTTTTCCTTTT
The DNA here is from genome assembly GCA_032618575.1 of Nicotiana noctiflora. Lineage (NCBI taxonomy): Eukaryota > Viridiplantae > Streptophyta > Magnoliopsida > Solanales > Solanaceae > Nicotiana > Nicotiana noctiflora. Next base: position 80,069 of record JASVEL010003744.1, on the reverse strand, counting down.
GAATTTGACTCCAATCCAATCGTATCTATACACAATTGATTTAATATCATCAATTCTACTCAACAAACTAGTTCATATTGCTAAATATGGTTTTTACAACATTCTGCCCGGAATAGTAAAAACCGACCCCGGGCCCACATAATCGAAACTCAAGTTTTGAACCAAAATAAGTTCACCCAATCTTCCATGAGTTCAAATATACAATTTGTTCTTAAGTTCGACTCCAAAACGAGGTCTAAATCGCAAATTCTTTGAAAGCCCTAACTATACCCATTTCTCAAATTTTCAACCAATTTATACATGTTTAAGCCTAAGGATTTGATTGATGTTGATAAAAAATGAAGAAAACGAGTTAACAATACTTACCCAATGAACTTTGATGGAGAAATGCCTCAAAAATCGCCTAAAACGCTGTGGAGAAGGGGTTTGAACAGAAATGGGATTTTTATCCCGTTTCTGTTCTGTTTTCTGTCTTAAATTCACTGGGCGAAATTTTGTTCTACGCGATCGCGTGAATTGGGTCGCGATCGCGGAAGGCAAATATTCAACACTACGCGATCGCGTGGACAATGCTGCGATCGCGTAGAAGAATTTCGCTGGGTGGCTCATTTGTACTACGCGATCGCGTGAAAAGTGTCGCGATCGCGTTGAAGGAAAACGGAAAGCTATGCGATCGCGTGCAGACGGCTGCGATCGCGTTGAAGAAGGACGGAAAGCTACGCGATCGCGTGCAGACGGCTGCGATCGCGTTGAAGAAGGACAGAAAGCTTCGCGATCGCGTTTAGACTGATGCGATCGCGTTGAGTAATGTGACAAGGCAGTGCGATCGCGTGTACAAGGCCGCGATCGCGTAGAGTAAAATGTCTGTGTAAAGATTGCAGAAAATCTGCCAGTTTTCTAAGTCCAAAAACACCCCGAACCACTTCCGAAACACTTCCGAGCCCTCGGGGCTCCAAACCAAATATGTACACTAACTCAAAAACATCATACGAACTTGCTCGCGCGATCAAATCGCTAAAATAACATCAAAATCATTGAATTGAGCCTTAAAACTCAAGAATTCTTTAAAATTCCATAATTTCAAAACTTTCCAATTTAAGGCCGAAACACGTCAAACGACGTCCGTTTTCAACCAAACTTTACAGGAAGCGCTTAACCAATATATATGACCTGTACCGGGCGTCGGAACCAAAATACGAGCCCGATACCAGTACTTTTTAATCAAAATTCAGTTTCATTTTCCTTAAACATTTTCGGAAAACAATTTAACAGAAAAATTCTTTTACCGGGGTTCTAGACCTCGGATTTCAATTCCGGACATATGCCCAAGTTCCATATTTTTCTACGGATTTTCTGAAATAGTCAAATCACGGATCCGGGTCCGTTTACCAAAAATGTTGACCAAAGTCAACCATATCAATATTAATATCAAAATTCTTCTACTTTTTCACATATTTCACATATTTCAACATAAATATTTTTCAGCTTTGTGCCCGGACTATGCACGCAAATCGAGGCAACATAGAATGAGGTTTTCAAGGCCTCAGAAGCTCGAAATGATTAATTAAATAAGTGATGACCCTTTGGGTCGTCACAATAGTGTTGTATTGTGGTGACTTGCACGCCAGGTATGAGCGTGGGGTAGAGCACCATTGGGGATTATGACTTGGTCCGTTCCGGTTGTGGATTTTGACTATGTAATTGACTGATACTTGCTAGATGCTATATTGAATTGGGATGATTACCATGTTTTGGGCTTCGTGCCGGTTATTTGAACCCTATAGGGGTTATTATCAATGTTTTCATGACACTTAGCATATCAAATAATTTCAGTCTTGAGTGAAATACTGTTTTGAAATGTGCAGTCATATGGCTAAAGTTTAAAGACTTAAATTGCATTTTCTGATGTTTTGAGTTAAAAGCTATTACTTGACATTGCCCGAGTGGCTCATTTGCGTGTTCTGGTCTGAGATATGGATCGGGCTGCACACTGAAGTGGTATATTATATGGTTCGGACTGCACGCCGTAGTGATATATTATGTGGATCGGACTGCACGCCGTAGTATTATAGTGCTTGGGCAGTAGGAGCCCATCCGGAGTCTATACACACCCCAGTGAGCGCGGGTACCCAAATGGATCGGGCTGCGCCGCAGCGGTCATGTGCATTTATTGCATTCATGCATTTGTTCCTGTTTATACTACGTGGCATGACATTTAGCACTCACATATCATTGGCATACATGCTATTACTTGCCTTGTTGACCAGATACCCTGGTGTTATATGTTAAGGAGTGTTGTGCCCAAGGGGCTGACTTATGTGCCGACTTGCACTATCAGATATAGCATTCATATGCTTGACTGTTGGAAAAGGATATCGTAAAAGAGATTTTTAACTGAGCTTGAGACATTCTAAAGGATTTTCACAGTGTTTCAATTTTTCTCAACGGATTGTACAGTCTTTTATAGCATTTTGGTGTGCTCATACTTGTTTTCCTATCGCTTAGATATTATTCGCTTTTATTACCACTGAGTTGGAAGTACTCACTTTACTTCCTGCACCTCACGTGTAGTTGCAGGTATGGATCACCCGGTAGTGGGTTAATAGCAGATTGAAGGTACTGCTATCGTATCTAAGCAAGGTGACTGCCGACGTTTGTGGCATCGAGTTTCTTCTTCTTGATTTCCAGATTTTACTACATATAGACTTTGAAATTTTTAATAAAGATCCTCCTAGATGCTTGTGACTTGTGACATCCCACCCGGGCTGAGTTAGCCTATAAGATTGTTAATTAATGTTCTTAAGTTGAAATTTCCATCTATCTATCTTTAATAAGTGTTAAAGAAACGATTTGGGATTAGTTGGCTGGCCATGTCTTCACGAGAAATGCCATCACGACCGAGTATGGAGACTGGGTCGTGACAAGTTAGTATCAGAGCCTATGTTACTAGGTCTCACGAGTCATGAGCAAGATTAGTAGAGTCTCGCGGATTGGTACGGAGGCATCTGTATTTATCCTCAAGAGGCTGCAGAACCTTTAAGAAAACTTCCTATTCTTGGAATTCTTATCGTGCGTACTTGATTCAGTTTGAGATAATTTTTTAAATTCCTTCCACACGCCTGTGTCCACACGTGAGCGCTCAGTAGTATATGTACCTTGATGGCTTGTGATTTCCCGATCAAGGGGCGAAGGCAATCTCCGTGAGTTCATGTTGGGCCAGTCCGGAGGACTTGAGGCCGGATCTTTGCCTATGGCTTGAGCACCAAGGTGCTGATTGTGTGAGCAAGTGTTTTGAACTTATATGTTCAGTATTGTCCCTATTAGCCAGAATGGCGGTTGGATATCCATGTGATGCGTATGTTAGTACCGTGAGGTGTATCTATGTGATCTTGGTAGTGACGAAAGAGTTTGGTGAATAATAAATGAGTTGTTGAGTGTTCGATTCCTATTGTGCTTTAATGGGTAGTCTAAGTTATGGGCGCGTGAAGAATACTTTCATGTCTCTTAGTTGGAAAGTAAAGGCAGTATGAGTTCAGGCTCAGAAAGACTAATTGACTGTGTAACGTATATGATGGTGGAAGGTATGTTGAAATATTGAAATAAGGCGAAGCAGGTGGGTTATCTCCGGCGGAGTGTTTTTGAGTGGTATGATCATTATGTGTATGTTAGAAGATCTAATGTGTATTGAAGGGTATGTGTCAAAATTTGAGAATTTGGGACTCTTAAGAAAGCGAGGTTTGCAGAGAATGTGAGTGCTAGATGATATGTGTATTCACAAAACTTATAAAGGAGTTGAGTTTGATCTCACTGTGGCATTGTGACATCATTAGAGTAAAAGTGTTATGAATTGTTAAGAGTGCCTTGATATATGGCTTTGAGCCAAGTTGGGGAGGTTGCTGTTGATCAGCTGATTGCACGGTTATGTGCTATGTTGGTTCCGATTCGAGGTATATTGGCAGACTAGTTCGAGTTGCGGAAATTGAGCCACGGATGGCACATGTGAAGGATTTTTTTTTACAAAGCTTATATGGTTCTTTCGTAAATGTGAGAAAATACTAGGATATCTTGAGCTGCTGTTAATAAAGAATGCTCAGTGTATAGAGACGAAAGATAGTTGTTTGTATCTGTATGAGATCATGTTCTGCGGCGTCAGAGTATTAATAAGGCACGAGTGGTTCTGTTCATTAAGTGAGGTAATATATAGCCGCATAAGTGTGAAAGGCTCTCGAGAATGGTTTTATTGTGTTCGAGATTTTGCATGTAATAATCAGGTGTCTTCAGGTTGTGTATGTGGCTAGAGACTGTGTTTCATTATAAAAGATCAAGACTTGTGGTATTTTATGTTAATTATGGGACTCTACGTATCAGTATCTGGAATGTAATGGTAACGAAGTCAGATTTGCAGTAAGTTCTTCAAGTAAAGTATTATGGAACATGGTATTTCTGGGAAACATTGAGAGAGTACTCAGTGGCCTATGGGTCTTAGACATTGCTATGTTCGAGTCTCGTGTGGTAGGCGCGGAGTGAGTCATTGTGGTGCTACGACAAGGATGAATACCAAGTTGATGAAGAATAAAAAGAGAAATTTTATAGAAGAAAAAGCTTGATAATATACCGAATCGGTATGGTAAGGATATGATTAATTCTTCATATGTGTTCGAGGTAATGAGCTTTTACTGGTATTGTGCAGCAAGGCTCTTCAGTTATGACAGCCTGCTTAGCTGGGTTCGGGTAGAAGGATTCAGTCATGGCAATTTATCTTGTGCAATGGAATTGGGAGAAAGAGTTCTTGATGATTTTACCATGGTTTAGAGAAGTATATATTGCCTATGGGCATACGAAGCATGGAATGTGTAGTGATTTCTCTTCTAGATGGGATTGATGGAGAGTTCTTGACTAGAGAATACATAGATGGTTGTGGTTAGGAAAAGGCAGACGGAGTTCTCATGTTATCCTAGTGTGGTATGGTATTGCTAATCATAGTGATTGGACGAGGGAATATGTTTCAGAAGAGGGGTAATGTGATTAAGTTAATGGCACTTTGGTAGTGTTTTCCTGATAGATCGACTGTTGATATCTGAGTTTGTTTAGTGGCATGGGGGGATTTTAGAATATCTTTCGTGGAATAATTGGGTACTCGAGGTGTAATATGTATTTATACTGCAGAATTTGGGATCAAGTATAGAAATTGTGTGGTATGTGGAGCTGGGGTCTGGGAGTCTCATGTTCAGGCTATGTAGTGGTTGTGGATAGTGTGTATTGGTACCGTTAGCGGCTATTGAGAATTGGAGACCCGAGCGGATCTTTCTTTACTTGGTATATTAGATTTTGGATATGATATTGGGGTGTATACTAGTTGTCTCATTGTTGGGTTATTCTAGCCTATTGTGCTATGGGTTATGTCGGAAAATGCCATAGGTTGCGTCGCGAGGTGCATCAGATTATGTTCTAGCAGAGCGGTTTGTGTTCCAAAGACCAGCGGACAGCTAAAAAATATTGCTTTATTGACTGGGCCTTTTTGACGGTTGTCAGTATAGAGGTTTCTACCATTGATTCAGTTCCGGTATTGAGGGACTTTTTCGGATGCGTTCCTTGTGGACGGGCATGTCACCGGGCGAGTATGTGGATTTCAATATTTATTTGGTGCAAGGAACCATACCGTACGGCTCCGACAGGAGTTATAGTAGTGGAAGGAGCAGCTTCAGGCTTTTTGGTATTGAGTTCGTTGGCAGGTCGATGTGGCTACGTGTTTAGCTTGGGTTGGATTGGTTAGTCCCGAATTATATTGATGAAGGATAGGCTGATTCGATCGTTATTGAGCCCGCTATTGATCTGGGGAGATCTATGGGTTACTTTTCGATGCTGTGAGGCATTACGATTTTCGGATTGTGGGAACATATAGTGCAGTGCTAACGAGATTCGAGCTGATAGTTGAGGGGAAAGGACCTCAGTTGTGTTTAGTTTTACAGCTTACAATGATATAAGTAAATATCAGTATGCACTCAAAATGCTTACGACCGATGCTTGGTAGTCTGTTATAATGAGTAAATTTGGCTTGATGTGCATCTCTCTGTGTGAGATATTATGTGGATCGGGTGGCACGCTACCACGGGTATGTTATCTGGATCATATTGCACGCCGCAACAGTGTGAAGTTAATAGTTTTCCATGTGTTACTTTGTATGCCTTGCTTCCTGGTTTCTAAGGAAAGTCCGTATTGGGTGTTGCTCGGCAAATAGCGCATTGGTTGTGTCCTTTCAGGATTGAATCGTGTATATTACTTGCTTTACCGTGGGTGTGATGGATTGCTTGGTTTCAGACCTCAATTTGTGCGTGTCTTTCTGTTTTGAGCATGGTGACTTGAGGTGTTTCATAGGTAACAGTGTTTGGATAGGATCACGCGTTGTGGCAAGGCCACGTGAAGTTATGACCCATTCGAGAAGGATTCAGGTACTCTATTTCTATGATGTAAGATGGGGTCTCAGTTTTGTATTGTAATGGTACTGTTGAGCTTGAGGTACAACTCTTTCGTTTGAGTCATTTTCATGATTTGAGCATGTCCAAATTGTTCCTTAAATGGTGCGTGCATTATGCAAGTTGTGGCTTAGGCATGTGGTGAGGTGTCATATCACCAGAGTGGTGTGTTGGAGTCGAAGTGACCATTGGAGTCATTAATGGGTACAGTTAGATGTGATTTTAGCTGGTTAGATGACTTATATCGAAGTTTGGCCCGAAAATCTATTGTGGTATTAGTCAAAAGGGTAGGGGCTTTATATATGGGTAATTTGAGCAATGGTTACGGTTTATCGCGTGTTTTAATTAGCATTGGTAATATATGAAAGTGTTGAAATAAGACTTTAGCTAATAAGAGGTTCCTATCGGTATTTGGGTATTGTGGGCAACTGTTGTGTATAGAGGCTATCGTTTCGAGTGTTGGATTGTGTGGTATGTTGTATGATTTCACCTGAGGTTGTAGGTGTGAGTTACTGTCACGACCCCAAACCCCGGTCGTGATGGCGCCCAACACATTGCTAGGCAAGCCCGACCATCTTATCTAATTACCAGCCAAGTATAATTAATACTGATTAATCGGCGTGATTAGCCTGTTTTCATAACAAATCAAGAAGTAACCCAATCGTGGTGTCACAAGTCTGAGCCTCTACAAATGAGATCTACTACACAATCAAGTCTAACCAGAATGGAGACAACAAAATGATAAAAAGAAAGAGGTCAGAGTACTGCGGACGTTGGCAGCTACCTCGAAGTCTCCACGGAATGGGGATAATAAAGCAGCTGCGATAGCTCAACTGCCCTCCTGAACCTGTATATCTGCACAAAAAGTGCAGGGGAGTGGGGTGAGTATATTTCAACTCAGTGAGTAACAATAATAAACAATAACTGAAAATAAGAACTGTTGTACTATCACTAAACAGTTCTAAGGCGACCCCCACAAGTTAGTCATCACTATAATGAGTACTCTGATCTCCAGTCCACATCTATCTCATTTAGGTCCCACACTGACCACATCCTCGCTCGTACCACTACGGTATACAACCATCTCAATATATGAAGACATATACATCGGTCTATAACATATTTCAGTATATATATGAATATGAATAAGTATAATGCTGCGGCGCGCAGCCTGCTCCAATACATATACCGCTGCGGCGCGCAGCCCGCTCCAATACATATACCGCTGCGGCGCGCAGACCGCTCCAATACATATACCGCTGCGGCACGCAGCCCGCTCCATTTAACGTCGACGATGCTCACTGGGGGTGTATACAGAATTCGGAGGGGCTCCCTAGGCCCAAGCACTATAATACTGTGGCGTGCAGCACGATCCACACAAATATTATTACGGCGTGCAGTCCGATATGTATATATCTCTATACTCTGCTATGGCGTGCAACCCGATCTAATAATATACACCAGTGCTCACCGAGAATGTGTGCATACTCGGACTCCGAAGGGGCTCCTACAGCCCGAGTGCAATAATATCGCGGCGTGCAGTCCGTCCCACATGTATATTACATGTATATTACATGGGTGTGCAGTCCGTCCCACATGTATATTACATGTATATTACTGCGGCGTGCAGTCCGATCCAATATATATACTGCTGCAGCGTGCAGCCCGATCCAATATAGGTATATATATATATATATAATACCTCATAATGGGTCCTCGACCTTATTCCAGTCAGTATATACTTGGCCTCTCAGGCCCAATATAATATATCACAGTGGGTCCTTGACCCTGTCTCAGTCAATATAGACTTGGCCTTTCGGGCCCAATATAACATCTCATAGTGGGTCCTTGACCCTATCTCATCTCAATCGGTATAGACTTGGCCTTTCAGTCCTGCTCAGCTAGAACAGGGAATTCCACCCTAGATAATCTCTCTCAATGTACACATCTAGTACGGGCTCATATTATGCTATACATCTAGAGCTACGGCCGAGTGTGTGTTTCCAACACGATATAAGGGTCACCTAGCTCTATAGGTTCCCTAATGCTCTACAGATCGGCACAAGGCCCCAAACATGGCTATTAGCCCAATTGTACAGTTATAATCTCATTAACAGTCATACAACACAGTATTCTATTAGCCGGGAAGGACCAAGTCCGAACCCTCAATCACAATGTCACTACGCCCGTTAGAGAACGCGTGTCTCATCTCAATATAGCACTGTGAAGTCCTAGTACGGGGTTTCAAACCCTCAGTACATTGTTTACTACTACCACTCACCTCGAACCGGTAGAAGCCTCGGTCCGCCTTGCGCTTGCCTCGCAAATCAATCTCGTCGGTTGCCAAATCTACTCAAAATCAATGATAATACATCAATATATGCCAAATTCACGTAACCCATTCGAAATAACCCAAATTGCATCAAAACCCACAAAGTTGTCAAAATCTGACTTTTGGCACGCTTCTTGAAAAATTATGAAACTCACATTTTCGGAATCCTCGTCTCTCCACGAGTCCGTACATACCAAGAACTCCCAATTCGAACCACAAATGGTCCTTCAAATCCCCATTTTAAGATTTTTGCTCAAAGCCCTAATTTTCTTTATTTCTTACCCAAATTCAGAGAATTAATGGAAGATTCTTTGATAAAATCATGTATTTAACTCATAAAACTTACATCCAATGATTCCCCATCGAAATCCCTTCAATTCCCATCCAAAAGCTCTCAAGAATGACCAAAAATAGTGGAAAAATAGTTTTGCTCGCGGATGAAATGCCATTCTGTCCAGGTTTTTTAACAAAATTACTGTTCACCCGCATTACTGTTCACCCGCGTTACTGTTCGCGGAGGACTGTTCATGCGCGTCGACACTGTTCACGGGGTACTGTTCATGCGCGTCGACACTGTTCACCCGCACGGTTACTGTTCACCCGCGGGAATTACTATTTATACGCTGCAGAAAAATGCAGCAACAATACAGAAATTGCAGCACACAGCCATTTTCACTAAAATAGCTCTAACTCCATCATACGAACTCAAAATTTGACGATTCCTTTTCCTATGGCTCCATAATTTTGATACGGATCCAGTGGTTCAAACAAAACTGAATTTGGATCTCATTTACTTAGTGCAACATCAATCTTTCTCGTTAAACAATTAATTCACATTTCGCGTCAAAAACCCAATCGCGACTTGATGAAATTAGACCAAACTTTCCAGATCAGTCCTATAATTCATTATCTAAATTCTCGAAGTCTCGAAATCAAATTTGAATCTCTAGAACTAAAATAGACCTTTGGATCATTACATTTATGCCCAAAACGGCAAAAAATCTTCCAAAAAATGTTCCAAAATTTATCCGAACCTCATGGGATCCCAACAAAGTATACTAACAAGTCTCATAATATATTACGGACTTGCTCGAGGCCTCAAATCACAACAAACAACGCTAAAATCATGAATCAACCTCCAATCCAAGCTTTATAAACTTTAGAATTTCCAACTTCTATTTTCGATGCCGAAACCTATCAAATCAAGTCCGATTGACTTCAAATTTTGCACACAAGTCCAAAATGACATAACAGAGTTACAAAAATTTTCGGAATTTCATTCCGACCGTCGGATCAAAATGTCACCTATCAACCGGAATTCGCCAAAATACTAACTTTGCCAATTCAAGCCTAAATCTACTCCGGACCTCCAAATTCACTTCCGATCGCTTTCCTAGCTCATAAATGACCTCCCGGAACTGACCGAATCATCCAGAATTCGATTCCGAGCTCTCTAACTCACAAGTCAACGTCCAATTGACTTTTCCCAACTATTCCTTCTTCTAAGAGACTTTTTGTCTCATTTCCAACTAAACTCAACCCGAATTGACTCAAACTCGCCAAACATGCATATTGAAACATTAACAAGCATTTAACGGGGATAACAAGGTGATAACTCACATGATGACGGGTCGGGTCATCACATTCTCCCCAACTTAAGCAAACGCTCGTCCTCGAGCGGACCCAAAGTTGTACTAGATTCAACAGAATAGCCGAATGACCTCACCAAGTATATACTCGGGGTGATACCACTTCACCCTATCTTTCATAAGTCCGATAACATAGTATAGTTGAATTTCCACAGTCCATCTTAACCATAAACCACAATGCACTTCCTGAAATCATATACCAAATGCTAATCTCATGCCTATACTCAGGATACACCCGAACCCTCTGTAATAGCCCATACTCGCCACTCCGGGTGAGATCACATGATGTATCAAACAACCCAATCGCTCGAGACTATGGCCTCGGGTCACAACAATTGCCCAAGGTAACCAAGTACTAACAGAAAAACCTTTCTCATTAGATAGAGTCTTATTCCAACACCTTCATATCCTGCCCACGGCAACTGAAGCACACGATATACCGAACCTATCTCTCGGGTCAACCATTCGTGAATCCATTTCCCTTTTAATTGATACTATAACAGAATTCGGATCCAAATCTCGATATTACTCTTCTAACGAGCTGAAATCATATATGCTCGCTCTCATTAATGACTCGAATGATCATTTCGGTTATAACACACCACACTGGTGACATGACACCTCAGCATCGGCCTATGCCACAACGAGCACAACACAGGCTCCAATAAAAAGGATCTGAACACACTCGAATCATGACAACCGACTCGCACAAAGAGCCATAATTCAAATTCTTCAATACCATCACAACACATAACTGAGATCTCGTCTCACATCATAGAATTAGAGTACCTAAATCCTCCTCGAAAGGTCATAACATCACGTGGCCTTGCCACAACTCATGATTCTATCCAAACACTATTACTCATGGAGCACCTCAAGTCGCAATGCTCAAAACGGTCAGCCACACACATATTTAGGTCTGAACTCAAGCAATTACTTACACCTGCAGTGATACAATTGATATACACTATCAAATCCTGAAAAGACACACCGATGTGCTATTCCCCGAGCGATACCAATACGGGCTATTCCTCGGAAGCTAGGAACTATTGTATATAAGGTAACATATAGGAAGCTATATTTTCCACATCACACTGTTGCGGTGCGCAACCCGTTCCAATAGCATACCCTGTGGCGGCGTGCCACCCGATCCAGATACCATACCTGTGGCGGCGTGCCACCCGATCCTGATATTATACATGTGGCGGCGTGCCAACCGATCCACGAATACATCTAGCAATGGGAATGCACATCGAGTCAAGTTGCTCATTGCAACAACATATATATAGCCTCAAGCTCGGCCATATGAAACGCATCCGACAAAGTTCTTCAATACCCAAACCGAATCAATGGTAGATACCTCTACATTGACATCCGCCACGAAGGCCCAACTTACAAAGCAATACCTACCAGCCGTCCGCTGGCCCTAGGGTACATCTACCCTGCTGGAGCATGATCTGATGTGCTCTGCCACGCAGTTGTGACATTTCTTTGATATAGTCCATATCACATTAGTCTAGACAACCTGACTTTTGAAAACCAGCCTGCAATCATATATCATTATTCAAATTCGTCATATCAAGTGATGAGATAGCCACTAGGGCTTCCAATTTCCGATAACCGCTACACTATGCCGATACACACGATATACCACCGCTGCGTAGGCGGGTTACGAGAACTTCTAGTCTCCAACACATACATAACACATGAGTCACTATGCCTGATTCCGTACTTCACCGTACGATTACATAACGCACCTCAAGCGTCCATTCATACCACGAAAGCCATTCATCAATTTCACTATGTCATCAACGACTCAATTATTACAGTCGATCCAATGGGAGAATACCACCATGCCGCTAGATATTATCAATTTATTTTACCTGCCCCTTTTTACCATAGACTCTGCCGAAATACTAGCATAGCAGTACCATTCTCCTAAATCACCAGGAAGATTGATTCTCAGATTATCTGCAGCTGCCCACGCTGCTTGAGGGTTTTAATGACTTCCCATATAATGAATTGATCTCAAAACCTTGAACATGCCGTTATCAACTTTCCATAACACATCGCATATACCATACCACACTAAAACAACAGGGAAAATTCATATCCCTTTCCCTACGCCGAAAACATCGGCGCACTCAACTAGTCAAGGACTTTCATGATCCCATATAGAGAAAACTCATTACACATTCCAAGCTTTACATACCAACAGGAAATACACTCATTTTCAAACCACGGTAAAACACATCACAAACCCTTTCTCCCAATTACATTGTATAACTTAAATTGCCAGGACTGAGTCCTTATACCCATACCGAGTTACACAACTGCCAATACTCAAAAGCTTTATTGTAGAATATTGGCGAGACTCATTACTTCAAACATATACCAGGAATTAATCGTATTCCTTATCATACCGTTTCGGTTTACTAACAAGTTGATCCATTTACCCAATTTCCTTTTTGATTCATCTTTAATTTAATACTAGTCTTTACTGTAGCACCACAATGCCTCAACCCATGTTACCACACAAGACTCGTACATAAGACCATACGGTCTAAGACCCATAGGCCACTGAATACTCTCTCAATTGTTTCCCAGAAATACCACATTCTACAATACTTTATTTTGAAGAACTTCCTGCGATTTGAATTTGTTATCATTACCTTTCAATACGGATACTAAGAATCTCATCATCCCCATAACATAACAAAAATCTTGATTTCTTCTACTAAAACCACGGTCTTTAGCCACGTACACAGTCTTAAGGCACCTGACTGTTGCAGGCGTAAATCTTGAACACCGCAAGGCTATTCTCGGGCGTCATTCACCCTTAACCAGTTATAATTCATCTGCCTTATTAAACAGAACCACTCGGGACTTAATAGAACTCTGACACCGCACAACATGATTACATACGGATACAATTAACTATCTTTCTTTTCTATACATCAAACATTCTTTAGCAATAGCCACTCAAAACCTCCTAGTATTTTCTCACATCTACGAAGCACCATAACCTTCGTCGGAATTTTTCCCAACATGCTTGGGGACAGAACCATCATAGCACACAATAGTGCAATCAGTTAGTCAATAACAACCTCCCCAACTTGGCTCGGAGCCATACATCAAAGCACTTTTATCCACTCGTAGCATTCTTACTCAATTGATGCTCCAATGTTACAGTGAGATTAAACTCGAGCTATTTACAAACTTTGGCGGAGACTCAAATCATCGGAAATCTTAACTCTTTTGCAATTCTCGTATTCATTCACACGCAACAGCTAAGCCCATTCCTTAGGCGACAACATCTTTTTTTTTAAGTCCCAAAATTTTCAAAAATTTTGGCAGAGTTTCCTTTGTAATTGGGCATATCCACCTGCCAGAGAACCACCAAAATCATGCTAACGACACGTCCACAAATTGACAAAGCATCACAATGTATATCAACAACATTAATCTCAATACCACCTGTATTATATTATCAAAATTGATACGTGGACATGCGTTTCACCTATTTGAATCATAACACATAGAAAATACATTTCAACCCTCCATTATCTGGGCTATTCCACCAAGTAAGAACATTTTATTTCCTTAATATTTCTGTATACCTTCCATTGCCATAGACATTACACAGTACCAACATACTCATTACATAGCTATCTAGCCGCCATTCCCACAATCGGGGACAATACTAAACATACAAGTTCATAATACCAGCTCGTAAAATTAGCACCTCGGTGCTCAAGCCATAGGCAAAGATTCGGCCTCAAGTCTTTCAGACCGGCCCAACATAAAACTTACGGAGATTACATCTCGCCCCTTAATCGAGAAATCATAAGCCATCAAGGAAAATTTATCACTAAGCACTCGAGTGCGCGCATCAATGTGCAGGAGGAATTTCAAGAATTACATTCCAAGCTGAATACAACACGCACGATGAGAATTCCAAGAATTTGAAACTTTCCTAAAGGTTTGCAGCCTCCCGAGGATAAGTACATACGTCCCCGTACCGATCCACGAGACTCTACCAACCGGCTCAAGACTCGCGAGACCTGTTAACCTAGGCTCTAATACCAACTTGTCACGACCCCAAACCCCGGTCGTGATGGCGCCCAACACATTGCTAGGCAAGCCCGACCATCTTATCCAATTACCAGCCAAGTATAATTAATACCGATTAATCGGCGTGATTAGCCTGTTTTTCATAACAAATCAAGAAGTGTAAAAATGAAATACAAGAACACAGTCCCAACCAAATCGTGGTGTCACAAGTCTGAGCCTCTACAAATGAGATCTACTACACAATCAAGTCTAACCAAAATGGAGACAACAAAATGATAAAACGAAAGAGGTCAGGTACTGTGGACGTCGGCAACTACCTCGAAGTCTCCACAGAATGGGGATAATAAAGCAGTTGCGATAGCTCAACTGCCCTTCTGAACCTTATATCTGCACAAAAAGTGCAGGGGAGTGGGGTGAGTATATTTCAACTCAGTGAGTAACAATAATAAACAATAACTGAAAATAAGAACTCCTGTACTATCACTAAATAGTTCTAAGGCGACCCCCACAGGTTAGTCATCACTATAATGAGTACTCTGATCTCCAGTCCACATCTATCTCATCTAGGTCCCACACTGACCACATCCTCGCTCGTACCACTACGGTATACAACCATCTCAATAAATGGAGACATATACATCGGTCTATATTTCTGTATATATATGAATATGAATAAGTATAATGCTGCGGCGCGCAGCCCGCTCCAATATATATACCGCTGCGGCGCGCAGCCCGCTCCAATACATACACCGCTGCGACGTGCAGTCCGCTCCAATACATATACCGCTGTGGCGCGCAGGCCCGCTCCATTTAACGTCGACGGCGCCCACTGGGGGTGTATACAGACTTCGGAGGGGCTCCCTAGGCCCAAGCACTATAATATTGCGGCGTACAACACGATCCACACAAATATTACTGCAACGTGCAGTCCGATCCAATATATATATGTATATATCTCTATACTGCTGCGGCGTGCAGCCCGATCCCATAATATATACCGCGCTCACTGGAATATGTGCAGACTCAGACTCCGAAGGGGCTCCTACAGCCCAAGCGCAATAATACTGCGGCGTGCGGTCCGTCCCACATGTATATTACTGCGGCGTGCAGTCCGATCCAATATATATACTGCTGCGGCGTGCAGCCCGATCCAATATAGGTATATATATATATATATAATACCTCGCAATAGGTCCTTTATATATATATATATATATATATATATATATATATAATACCTCATAATGGGTCCTCGACCCTATTCCAGTCGGTATATACTTGGCCTCTCAGGCCCAATATAATATATCGCAGTGGGTCCTTGACCCTGTCTCAGTCAATATAGACTTGGCCTTTCGGGCCCAATATAACATCTCATAGTGGGTCCTTGACCCTATCTCATCTCAATCGGTATAGACTTGGCCTTTCAGTCCTGCTCAGCTAGAACAGGGAATTCCACCCTAGATAATCTCTCTCAATGTACACATCTAGTACGGGCTCATATTATGCTATACAGTAATTACGGCTGAGTGTATGTTCCTAACATGATATAAGGGTCACCTAGCTCTATAGGTTCCCTAATACTCTACAGATCGGCGCAAGGCCCCAAACATGGCTATTAGCCCAATTGCACAATTATAATCTCATTAACAGTCATACAACACAGTATTCTATTAGCCGGGAAGGACCAAGTCCGAACCCTCAATCACAATGTCACCACGCCCCTCAGAGAACGCGTGTCTCATCTCAATATAGCACTGTGAAGTGCTAGTACGGGGTTTCAAACCCTCAATACATTGTTTACTACTACCACTCACCTCGAACCGGTAGAAGCCTCGGTCCGCCTTGCGCTTGCCTCGCAAATCAATCTCCTCGGTTGCCAAATCTGCTGAAAATCAATGATAATACATCAATATATGCTAAATTCACGTAACCCATTCGAAATAACCCAAATTGCATCAAAACCCACAAAGTTGTCAAAACCCGACTTTTGGTACGCTTCTTGAAAAATTATGAAACTCACATTTTCGGAATCCTCGTCTCTCCACGAGTCCGTACATACTAAGAACTACCAATTCGGACCACAAATGGTCCTTCAAATCCCCATTTTAAGATTTTTGCTCAAAGCCCTAATTTTCTTGATTTCTTACCCAAATTCATAGAATTAATGGAAGATTCTCTGATAAAATCATGTATTTAACTCATAAAACTTACATCCAATGATTCCCCGTCGAAATCCCTTCAATTCCCGTCCAAAAGCTCTCAAGAATGACAAAAAATGGTGGAAAAATAGTTTTGCTCGCGGATGAAATGCCATTCTGTCCAGGGTTTTTAACAAAATTACTGTTCACCCGCGTACTGTTCACGGAGTACTGTTCATGCGCGTCGACGCTGTTCACCCGCGCGATTACTGTTCACGCGCGGGAATTACTATTCATACGCTGCAGAAAAAATGCAGCAGCAATACAGAAATTGCAGCACACAACCATTTTCACTAAAATAGCTCTAACTCCATCATACGAACTCAGAATTTGACAATTCCTTTTCCTATGGCTCCGTAATTTTGATACGGATCCAGTAGTTCTAAGAAAACTGGATTTTGGATCTTATTTACTCATTGCAACATCAATCTTTCTCGTTAAATAATTAATTCACATTTCGCGTCAAAAACCCAATCGCGACTTGACGAAATTAGACTAAACTTTCCAGATCAGTCCTATAATTCATTATATAAATTCACAAAGTCTCGAAATCAAATTTGAATCCCTAGAACTAAAATAGACCTTTGGATCATTACATTTATGCCCAAAACGGCAAAAAATCTTCCAAAAACTGTTCCAAAATTTATCCGAACCTCATGAGATCCCAACAAAGTATACTAACGAGTCTCATAATATATTACGGACTTGCTCGAGGCCTCAAATCACAACAAACAACGCTAAAATCATGAATCAACCTCCAATCCAAGCTTTATAAACTTTAGAATTTCCAACTTCTATTTTCGATGCCGAAACCTATCAAATCAAGTCCGATTGACTTCAAATTTTGCACACAAGTCCAAAATAACATAACAGAGCTACAGAAATTTTCGGAATTTCATTCCGATTGTCGGATCAAAATGTCACCTATCAACCGGAATTCGCCAAAATACTAACTTTGCCAATTCAAGCCTAAATCTACTCCGGACCTCCAAATTCACTTCCGATCGCTTTCCTAGCTCATAAATGACCTCCCGGAACTGACCGAATCATCAGAATTCGATTTCGAGCTCTCTAACTCACAAGTCAATGTCCAGTTGACTTTTCCCAACTATTCCTTCTTCTAAGAGACTTTTTGTCTCATTTCCAAATAAACTCAACCCGAATTGACTCAAACTCGCCAAACATGCATATTGAAACATTAACAAGCATTTAACAGGGATAACGAGGTGATAACTCATATGATGACCGGCCGGGTCATCACAGTTACTACAAGTGGTTCGGGTTTATTCTGGGTATGATTTTGTAAGTGCAATGTGGTTCTACGATTTATGGCCTAGATGGACTATGAAATTCCAACTATGTTATATTGTCGGACCTATGTGAGTTAGGGTGATGTGGGATCACCCCAGGTGTATACTTGGGGAGGATGTGACGACCCGACCCATCGTCACGTGAGTTACCGCCCCGTTTCCCCCATATTAGGTTTCTCTATGTTTCAATATCTATAACTGGATGGGTCGGATACAATTGTATTGGTTTTAGTTGGAAATGAGGCACTTAGCTTCTTAGAAGGAAGCATGTTTTAGAATAGTCAACCAGAAGTTGATTGTATAGTTAGAAGTCTCGGATGTAAATTATGGTGATTTGGTTAGCTTCGGGGAATGATTTGTGACTTAGGAGCGCGATTGGAATTGATTTTAGAGGTCCGATATAGAATTAGGCTTGAATTGGCGAAGTTAGAATTTTGGCAAATTTCGGTGGATAGGTGAGATTTTGATCTGAGGGTCAGAATGGAATTCCTAGAGTTGCAGTAGCTTCGATAGATGATTTTGGATGTGTCTGCAAATTTTTAGGTCATTCGGACATTGTTTGTTCGGGTTATCAAAAGTGCATTTCGGAAATTCTTGAAGAACTTAGGCTTTTATTTGGTGAAATTTGAAGATTTTGATGTTAAAGATAGCGTTTCGAAGATTCAAGCAAGTTTGAATAAGGTATTAGGTCATGTCTGCGCTTTTGGTTAGGTCTAGGGGGGCTCGGGGTGAGAACGGGTGTTTAAAATGAGAAGTTTTTGAATTTGGCTTCAGGTTTGTTTTGCTGTCAGCTGGTATTTCCGCTTTTGCACAAATAGACCGCAGAAGCGATTCTGCAGAAGCGGATGAAGGAGCGCAGAAGCGAGTTTGGCTTGGGTGGTGTGACGACCCAAAGGGTCATCACTAGTTTTATTAAGCATTTCGAGCTTCTAAGGCCTTGAAAACCTCATTCTATGTTGCCTCGATTTACGTGCACGGTCTGGGCATGTAGCCGGAATATTTTTGTGATAGAAAATATGAATTCTATGAGATATTTGGAGAAAAATGGTATTAATGTTGATATAGTTGACTTCGGTCAACATTTTTGGTAAACGGACCCGGACCCGAGATTGGATGGTCCCGAAGGTCCGTAGGAAAATATGGGACTTGGACATGCGTCCGGAGTCGAATTCTGAGGCCTAGAGCCCAAGTTATGAATTTTTCTGTGAAATTGTTTTTGATGTAATTATTAAAGGAAAATGAATTAATTGACCTTGGTATCGGGCTCGTATTTTGGTTCCGACGCTCGGTACAAGTCTTAAATATTATATATGTGCTTTCTGCAAAGTTTGGTGACATTCGGATGTCGTTTGATATGTTTTGGACCTTGAGTTCCAAGTTTGAAAGTTTTGAAAAACCAAAAGTATGGAAATCATGAACTTGAGGCTTGATTTGATGAAAATGATGTGATATTGGCGATGTGATCGCACGAACAAGTTTGTAATATTTTTTTGATGTTGTGTACACGTTTGGTTTGGAGCCCAGGGGGCTCGGGTAAAGATTTGATAGACCGTTGGATCAATTTTTGAATTTTAACACAGCTGGTTTTTAACCCAGCTGTTGGGTTCGCAATTGCGAAGACTTTCTCGCAATTGCGAGATGTCCCCAGGCTGGCCTTGGTTCGCAATTGCGAACCAATCTTCGCAAGTGCGAAGATGGCAGGGGAGTGAAAGTGTTTGCAAATGCGAACAATACCTCACAAATGCGAGGCCTTCAGTAAAAGGCCTAGCTTCGCAAATGCGACTAAAATGTCGCAAATGCGAAGGCCCTTGATCCAGCCTTGTTCGCAAATGCGAACAAATGTTCGCAAATGCGAACAAATGTTCGCAAATGCGAACTCCCCAGAATTGCCTTGGCTTCGCAAATGCAAACAAAAGTTCGCAAATGCGAACTTCCCATCCTTAGCTTATTTTTCAAACTCCAGAAATTGGTCGGGGTTCGCAATTGCGAACCCATGCTCGCAAATGCGAACACAGAGACCTGTAAATCACGATTTCCAGCTTCATTTTTCACATTTCACAACCCAAAAACATCCATTGGCGATTTTTCACGAACTCCCTCTTCTTCAAAGCAATTGTAAGTTACTTTTTACTTAATTCTTTCAATTCCTAACAACATTAAACATGTTTTCAATTAAAATCAAAGGTTTTCATGGTAGAATTTCTTGTTTTTGGTAGAATATAGGGTTTTTCATGAATTGGGTAATTGGACCTTGAATTGAGGTCCGATTTTGAAACAAATCATATATTTGAACTCGTGGGGGAATGGGTAACCGGATTTTAGTCTGAACCCCGAGTTCTGACCATGTGGGCCCGGGGTCGATATTCACTATTCCGGGCAGAATGTTGTAAAAGTTGTAATTTTCCTTATGAATTAGTTTGTTGAGTAGTATTGATGATATTAAATCAATTGTGAATAGATACGATTGGATTGGAGCCAAATTTGAAAGGAAAAGGCATTTCCACAGATTGAATTATTCGTAAACATTTGAGGTAAGTGTTTGTTCTATCCTAGCTTGAGGGAATAGGATTATGTGCTATGTGCTATGTGGTCGAGTGCGGTGTATGGGCTGTGGTGACCAGCATCCATACACTGGCGTCTAGCATGACCGTGAGTCATTGTTAATACTTGTTGTGAGACATATTTGGAGATAAATTGTTGAACCCTTGCCGGGTTGTAGAATTTTTATTGATTGCCCTTGCCGGGACTTTGTTGAAATGATTATGGTGTCCCTTGCAGGGATGGTTCATGATTTGTTGTTTTCTTTCCCTTAACTGTGATTGTTATTTGGGTGAGGAAGAGTGATAATGCACGAAGGGTGATGTCGTGCCTTGATTTATTGTTTATGCACGAAGGTTAATGCCGTGCCTTGTTATTGATTATGTACGAAGGTTAATGCCGTGCCTTGATATTGATTATGCACGAAAGTTAATGCCGTGCCATGTTTTATTGATTATGCACGAAGGATCATGCCGTGCCTTGTTATTGAACCATGTACGAAGGATCATGCCGTACCATGGATGTGAGGATGAGATAAAAGCACGAAGGGTAATGCCGTGCACTTTATTTGCTTATTTGGTGAGGATGAGAGTAAAAGCACGAAGGGTGATGCCGTGCAACTACTTTCCATTCCTTGACTTGATATTACTTGTTTTTCCATTATACTTTGTTTTCCTTGTGGACTTATTAACTGTTGTTAATTGTTGAGTTTTTTTGAGATATTCCTTATTGTGTTATTTCTTGGTTATTTCTCGTTATCTTGTGGTATACATATATAGAACTGCACAGGTTTATGTGGGTGTCTAGTCCTAGGCTTGTCACTACTTCGCCGGGATAGGCCAGGGCACTTACCAGCACATGGGGTCGGTTGTGCTGATACTGCACTTTTGTGCGTTTTTGCACAGGTCCAGGTTTCGATCAGGAGTAGCAACAGTAGATCTTTCGCGTGGAAGTTGATCATATTTGAGACCGAGGTAGCTTGCAGGTGTCCGCAGGCCCAACGTCTCTTCCTTTTATTTATGTCATTAGCTGCAGTCTCCTTGTTCCGAGACAAACAGATTATGTTATATTTCTTTCAGACCTTTATGTGTAGTATTCAGTAGTAGTTCGTGAGTTGGTGACTCCACGTCTTGGGTAGAGGATTTCAGTATCAGTTACCTTGAAACTACTTATTTCTATTTTTATAAAGTCTTCCGCACTTGTTTAATTAAGATTATAATTTTGGTTGTTAAATTGAGTATGAAGTATTGTTAAAAACATGATAGTGTGAATAAAGAGGCTTGCCTAGCTACCACGAGTAGGCGCCATCACGATCCCGATGTTGGGAGAAATTCTGGGTCGTGACAAGTTGGTATCAGAGCTCTAGGTTACATAGGTCTCACCACTCACGAACAAGCTTAGTAGAGTTTGAGAGGTAGGTACAGAGACGTCTGTACTTGTCCTCTAGAGTCTACTGAGTTAGGAAAGAGTCTCTCATTTGTTTCTTCTTGTCGTGCGACTTGTTCCTCAAATACTGATTGAACTTCTATTCAGTCCTTTCGCAGATGGTGAGGATACGCGCTTCTTTGTCCGTTGACCAGCAGCCCGATCCCCAGGAAGCTCCCGTGAGGGGCAGGGGCCGAGGCTGTATCAGAGGTCGTGGTAGGGGAAGAGCTCAGACCCTGGCAGCTACTCCAGAGGTGGAGCCTCATATTGAGATTGGCGAGGAGGTTACAGTCCCAGCAGCTCCAGTGGGCCCAGATCATGTCCCAAGAGAGGCTTTATTTACCCCTGATCTTTGGGAGGCTTTGGTTAGGATAGCGGGATTTATGGACAGCGTTGCCAGAGCAGGCTTATTATCAGTTGCACCAGCCGCTTCTCAGGCTGGAGGAGGGGCCTAGACTCCTATTGCTCGTACTCCGGAGCCAGTAGCTCCTCAGCCTCAAGAACCGATGGTTCAGCCAACTGTGGCCACTCAGTCAGGTACCACGGCTCAGGCCGGAGATGGAGTGGCCATGACTTCTGATTCTTTTTGGAGACTTGATCGGTTCTCCAAGCTATTTATCACTACCTTCAGCGGTGCCACATCAAAGGATCCTTAGGATTTCTTATTCAGTTGCCATGAGATTCTCAAGACTATGGGGATCGTGGAGTCCAATGGAGTTAACTTCTGTACATTCAGGCTTTCAGGATCCACCAAGACTTGGTGGAGGGATTATTGTTTGACTCGACCAGCGGGGTCCCCGGCTTTATCATGGGATCAGTTTGCAGAGCTATTTCTGGAGAAGTTTCTTCCTGCTACTCAGCGGGATGCACTTCGGAGGCAGTTTGAGCGCCTCCATCAGGGCACTATGACGGTCACTCAGTATGAGACGAGATTTGTTGATTTGGCTCGTCATGCAGTGGTGATACTTCCCACAGAGCAGGAGAGGGTCCGCAGGTTCATAGAAGGGATTAATCAGCCAATTAGACTTCAGATGGCTATGTGAGTGGGGAGTGATATTTCATTTCAGGAGGCAGCTAATGCAGCACGTAGGGTTGAGATGGCTCTTGCTCGGGGAGGTGGTTATTCTTCAGATAAGAGGCCTCTTCATTCAGGCAGGTTTAATGGCTCTTCTTCTTGTGGCAGAGAATCTTTTGATAGAGGCCAGTCTTCCAGGCCTTTCCATTCCGCCCTTCAGGCTTCACAGGGTGGACCAGGTGATCGTGGGTTTCGTGGGCAGTATTCAGATCAGCCTCCTATTAATGCTAAGCCTCTTCAGAGTGTTCGTGGAGGCCATTCAGGTCGTCAGGGCCAGCAGCCCCTTCAGCCTAGAAGTTGCTACGGTTGTGGTGACCCAGGTCATTTTGTGAGGTTCTGCCCTCAAGCGACGGGCAACACTCAGCAGCGGGGCCCTCGTCCCATGATTCAGGCCCCAGCTGACCCTCAGCCTGCCCATCCAGCCAGAGGTAGGGGTAGAGATTATAGAGGTGGAGGTCGAGACCGTAGAGGTGGAGACCGTCCAGCCAGAGGTAGAGGTCAACTAGTTGATGGCCGTCCTAGAGACGTAGCTCAGAGGGGAGGTGCTGATCCCCGATTTTATGCTTTACCAGCCAGTCCAGAGGCAGAGGCATCAGATGCCATAATTACAGGTACCATTCTTGTTTGTGACAGAGGTGTTTCAGTATTATTTGACCCTGGGTCTACATATTCATACGTGTCTTCCTACTTTGCACCGTATTTGGCCGTGCCTAGCTATGCCCTAGATATTCTAGTTTATGTGTCTACACCAGTGGGTGACTCCATAGTAGTCGACCGGGTGCATCGTTGAGCGTAGTTATTTTTGGGGGTCTTGAGACCCTTGTTGATCTGTTGCTATTAGACATGGTGGATTTCGATGTCATATTGGGGATGGACTGGTTGTCCCCATACCATGCTATCTTAGATTGTCATGTCAAGACAGTGACCTTGGCCTTGCCAGAATCACCCCGACTAGAGTAGAGAGGGACCTCAGGCCACTCCGTTCGCACTGTTATTTCCTATGTTAAGGCTCGACGCATGGTCGAGAAGGGGTGTCTAGCTTATCTGGCTTATGTTCGTGATTCCAGCGCAGAGGTTCCTTCTATCGACTCAGTCCCCATTGTACGGGAGTTTCCTGAGGTTTTCCCTTCAGACCTGCCGGGCATGCCACCCGACAGGGATATTGATTTCTGCATTGATCTGGCACCGGGCACTCAGCCCATTTCTATTCCACCCTATCGCATGGCCCCGCCGGAGTTAAAAGAATTGAAAGATCAGTTGCAAGACCTTCTTGAGAAGGGCTTCATCAGGCCCAGTGTTTCCCCCCGGGGAATACCTGTGTTGTTTGTGAAGAAGAAAGATTGCTCGATGCGGATGTGTATTGATTACCGGCAATTGAACAAAGTGACAATAAAGAATAAGTATCCACCGCCGAGGATTGATGATTTGTTTGACCAGCTCCAGGGAGCGAGCGTATTCTCAAAGATAGACTTGAGGTCAGGCTACTATCAGTTGAAGATCAGGGCGGCTGACATTCCTAAGATAGCCTTTCGCACTAGATACGGGCATTATGAATTCTTGGTCATGTCCTTCGGGTTGACCAATGCACCAGCAGCGTTCATGGAGTTGATGAATCGGGTGTTCAGGCCTTACTTAGATCTATTCGTGATAGTTTTTATAGATGACATCCCGGTATACTCCCGCAGCCAGGAAGAACACGAGCAGCACCTCAGAGTGGTTCTTCAGACTCTGAAGGATAATCAACTATATGCTAAATTTTCGAAATGTGAGTTCTGGTTGAGTTCGGTAGCATTTCTGGGTCACATTGTATCAGTGGAAGGTATTCAGGTGGACCCAAAGAAGATTGAGACAGTCCAGAATTGGCCTCGACCAGCTTCAGTGACTGAGATCCGGAGTTTCTTGGGGTTAGCCAGTTACTACCGTCGATTTGTAGAGGGGTTTTCTTCTATTGCAGCCCCGATGACCAGGTTGACCCAGAAGGGTGCCCAGTTCCAGTGGTCAGAGGAGTGTGAGGCGAGCTTTCAGAAGCTCAAGACAGTCTTGACTACTGCACCGATGTTGATACTACCTACGGGTGCAGGGCCTTATACAGTTTATTGTGACGCATCTCGTACAGGGCTTGGAGCGGTATTGATGCAGGATGATAAGGTTATCACTTATGCTTCGAGATAGTTAAATATACATGAGAAGAATTATCCAGTACATGATCTTGAGTTAGTATCAGTGGTGCATGCCTTGAAGATCTGGAGGCATTATCTATATGGTGTGACGTGTGAGGTATACACTGATCACAAAAGCCTACAGTAGTTGTTCAAGCAAAAGGAGTTGAATCTACGACAACGGAGATGGTTAGAGTTGCTGAAAGACTATGATGTTATTATCTTATATCACCCAGGTAAGGCCGATGCATTGAGTAGAAAGTCTGCCAGCATGAGTAGTCTTGCATTCATTCCGGTCAGTCAGAGACCATTTGCTCTAGATGTCCAGGCCTTAGCCAACCGGTTCGTGAGATTAGACATTTCTGAGCCTAGCAGGGTGTTAGCCTGGACGGTCGCTCATTCTTCTCTATTAGAGCGTATCCGTGAGAGGCAATTTGATGATCCTCATTTGCGTGATTTGAGAGATACAGTACAGCGGGGAGGTGCCACAAAGGTAAATCTAGATGATGATGGGGTATTGAGATTGCAGGGTCGAATTTGTGTGCCCAATGTCGAAGGGATTCGAGAGTTGATCTTAGCGGATGCCCATAGTTCACGGTATTCTATTCACCCGGGCACCGCGAAGATGTACGAGGACTTACGACAGCATTATTGGTGGCACAGAATGAAGAAAGATATCATTGCATATGTCGCTCGGTGTCTAAATTGTCAGCAGGTGAAATATGAGCACTAGAGACCTGGTGGTGTATTCCAGAGGATTGAAATTCCCGAGTGGAAATGGGAGCAGATCACTATGGACTTCGTTACTGGACTTCCTTTGACTCGGAAGAAATTTGATGCTATTTGGGTCATTGTTGATATGCTGACCAAGTCAGCACACTTTATTCTAGTATCTGTCTCCTACTCATCGGAGAGGTTAGCAGAGATTTACATTAGGGAGATTGTTCGTCTTCATGGGGTGCCAGTATCTATTATCCCTGATCGGGGTACGCAGTTTACCTCGCGGTTCTGGAGAGCGGTCCAGCAGGAGTTAGGCACTCAGGTTCAGTTGAGTACAGCATTTCATCCTCAGATGGATGGCCAGTCCGAGAGGACTATTCGTATTCTAGAGGACATGCTTCAAGCCTGTGTTATTGATTTCGGAGGCTCGTGGGACCAGTTTCTACCATTAGCAGAGTTCGCCTACAACAACAGCCACCAGTCCAGCATCCAGATGGCCCCGTATGAGGCGTTGTATGGTAGGCGATGTCGATCTCCAGTCGGATGATTTGAGCCGGGAGAGGCTCGGTTGTTGGGTACAAACTTAGTTCAGGAGGCCTTTGACAAGGTCAAGACTATCCAGAGAGATTGCGTTCAGCTCAGTCCAGACAGAAGACTTATGCGGATCGTAAGGTTCGAGATGTAGATTTCATGGCTGGTGAACGAGTATTACTCCGAGTGTCGCCTATGAAGAGTGTGATGAGGTTCGGGAAGAAGGGCAAGCTCAGCCCTAGGTATATTAGTCCATTTGAGATTCTAGACCGAGTGAGAGGGGTGGCTTACAAACTAGCTTTGCCGCCTAGCTTATCAGCCGTGCATCCAATTTTTCATGTATTTATGCTTCGGAGATACCACGGCGATCCACACATGTGTTAGACTTCAGTACTGTCCAATTGGACAATGATCTATCTTACGAGGAGGAGCCGGTGGCCATTCTAGACCGGTAGGTTCGACAGTTGAGGTCGAAGAGTTATCCTTCTGTGCGTGTTCAGTGGAGAGGTCAGCCTCCTGAGGCATCGACCTGGGAGTACGAGTCTGATATGTGGAGCCGCTACCCACATTTGTTTCCCGACTCAGGTACTTCTTTCTTTGGTCTGTTCGAGGACGAACGGTTGTTTTAGAGGTGGAGAATGTGACGACCAAAAGGGTCATCACTTGTTTTATTAAGCATTTCGAGCTTCTGAGGCCTTGAAAACCTCATTCTATGTTGCCTCGATTTACGTTCACGGTCCAGGCATGTAGCCGGAATGTTTTTGTGATAGAAAATATGAATTCTATGAGAAATTTGGAGAAAAATGATATTAATGTTAATATAGTTGACTTCGGTCAACATTTTTGTTAAAGGGACCCGGACCCGAGATTGGATAGTCCCGGAAGGTCCGTAGGAAAATATGGGACTTGGACATGCGTCCGGAGTCGAATTCTGAGGCCTAGAGCCCAAGTTATGAATTTTTCTGTGAAATTATTTTTGATGTAATTATTAAAGAAAAATGAATTAATTGACCTTGGTATCAGGCTCATATTTTGGTTCCGACGCCCGGTACAAGTCTTAAATATTATATATGTGCTTTCTGCAAAGTTTGGTGACATTCGGATGTCGTTTGATATGTTTTGGACCTTGAGTTCCAAGTTTGAAAGTTTTGAAAAACCAAAAGTATGGAAATCATGAACTTGAGGCTTGATTTGATGAAACAATGTGATATTGGCGATGTGATCGCACTAACAAGTTCATAATGTATTTTTGATGTTGTGTACACATTTGGTTTGGAGCCCGGGGGGCTCGGGTAAAGATTTGATAGACCGTTGGATCAATTTCTGGATTTTAACACTGCTGGTTTTCCACCCAGCTGTTGGCTTCGCAATTGCGAAGACTTTCTCGCTATTGCGAGATGTCCCTAGGCTGGCCTTGGTTCGCAATTGCGAACCAATCTTCGAAAATGCGAAGATGGCAGGGGAGTGAAAGGGTTCGCAAATGCGAACAATACCTCGCAAATACGGGGCCTTCTGTAAAAGGCCTAGCTTCGCAAATGCGACTAAAATGTCGCAAATGCGAAGGCCCTTGATCCAGCCTTGTTCACAAATGCGAACAAATATTCGTAAATGCGAACTCCCCAGAATTGCCTTGGCTTCGCAAATGCGAACAAAAGTTCGCAAATGCGAACTTCCCATCCTTAGCTTATTTTTCAAACTCCAGAAATTGGTCGGGGTTCGCAAATGCGCTCGCAAATGCGACACAGAGACCTGTAAATCACGATTTCCAGCTTCATTTTTCACATTTCACAACCCAAAAACATCCCTTGGCGATTTTTCACGAACTCCCTCTTCTTCAAAGCAATTGTAAGTCACTTTTTACTTAATTCTTTCAATTCCTAACAATATTAAACATGTTTTTCAATACAAATCGAAGGCTTTCATGGTAGAATTTCTTATTTTTGGTAGAATATAGGGTTTTTCATGAATTGGGTAATTGGACCTCGAATTGAGGTCCGATTTTGAAACAAATCATATATTTGAACTCGTGGGGGAATGGGTAACCGGATTTTAGTCCGAACCCCGAGTTCCGACCATGTGGGCCCGGGGTCGATATTCACTATTTCGGGCAGAATGTTGTAAAAGTTGTATTTTGCCTTATGAATTAATTTGTTGAGTAGTATTGATGATATTAAATCAATTGTGAATATATATCATTGGATTGGAGCCAAATTTGAAAGGAAAAGGCATTCCCACGGATTGAATTGTTCGTAAACATTCGAGGTAAGTGTTTGTTCTATCCTAGCTTGAGAGAATAGGATTATGTGCTATGTGCTATGTGCTATGTGGTCGAGTGTGGTGTATGGGCTGTGGTGACGAGCATCCATAAACTGGCGTCTAGCATGACCGTGAGTCGTTGTTAATACTTGTTGTGAGACATATTTGAAGATAAATTGTTGAACCCTTGCCGAGTTGTAGAATTGTT
The DNA here is from genome assembly GCA_032618575.1 of Nicotiana noctiflora. Taxonomy (NCBI): domain Eukaryota; kingdom Viridiplantae; phylum Streptophyta; class Magnoliopsida; order Solanales; family Solanaceae; genus Nicotiana; species Nicotiana noctiflora. The sequence continues at coordinate 51,121 of JASVEL010003744.1, read as the reverse complement.
ATTGATTGCCCTTGCCGGGACTCTGTTGAAATGATTATGGTGTCCCTTGCAGGGATGGTTCATGATTTGTTGTTTCTTGCCCTTAACTGTGATTGTTATTTGGGTGAGGAAGAGTGATAATGCACGAAGGGTGATGTCGTGCCTTGATTTATTGTTTATGCACGAAGGTTAATGCCGTGCCTTGTTATTGATTATGCATGAAGGTTAATGCCGTGCCTTGATATTGATTATGCACGAAGGTTAATGCCGTGCCATGTTTTATTGATTATGCACGAAGGATCATGACGTGCCTTGTTATTGAACCATGTACGAAGGATTATGCCGTACCATGGATGTGAGGATGAGAGTAAAAGCACGAAGGGTGATGCCGTGCACTTTATTTGCTTATTTGGTGAGGATGAGAGTAAAAGCACGAAGGGTGATGCCGTGCAACTACTTACCATTCTTTGACTTGATATTACTTGTTTTTCCATTATACTTTGTTTTCTTTGTGGACTTATTAACTGTTGTTAATTGTTGAGTTCTTTTGAGATATGCCTTATTGCGTTATTACTTGGTTATTTCTCGTTATCTTGTGGTATACATATATATAGAACTGCACAGGTTTATGTGGGTGTCTGGTCCTAGGCTTGTCACTACTTCGCCGGGATAGGCCAGGCACATACCAGCACATGGCGTCGGTTGTGCTGATACTGCACTTCTGTGCGTTTTTGCACAGGTCCAGGTTTCGATCAGGAGCAGCAGCAGTAGATCTTTCGCGTGGAAGTTGATCATATTTGAGACCGAGGTAGCTTGCAGGCGTCCGCAGGCCTGGCGTCTCTTCCTTTTATTTATGTCATTAGCTGTAGTCTCCTTGTTCCGAGACAAACCGATTATGTTATATTTCTTTCAGACTTTTATGTGTAGTATTCAATAGTAGTTCGTGAGTTGGTGACTCCACGTCTTGGGTAGAGGATTTCAGTATCAGTTACCTTGAAACTACTTATTTCTATTTTTATAAAGTCTTCCGCACTTGTTTAATTAAGATTATGATTTTGGTTGTTAAATTGAGTATGAAGTATTGTTAAAAACATGATAGTGTGAATAAAGAGGCTTGTCTAGCTACCACGAGTAGGCGTCATCACGATCCCGATGTTGGGAGAAATTCCGGGTCGTGACAGGTGGTGAATTTCCGCAGAAGCAGAACATGGTCTCCATAAGCGGGGGCGCAGGAGCGGAGTATGGACTGCAAAAGCGGACTTAGGGATCCGTAGAAGCGTGTTTCTGTGTCGCAAAAGCGGTCGTGGGAAATTAAATGAAAAACCGCAAAAACGGATAATTGGACGCGAAAGCAATACCGCATAAGCGGTTATGGGAACCGCAGAAGCAAAAATCTAGACTGTGTTTAAGGACCAGTGTTCGCGAATTTCAGAAGTTAAGAAAAATATTTTAGACTTCGGGAAGAGGTGATTTTGCGTGATTTGGAGAGGATTCGAAGGGGATTCGATCAGGTATGAATTTATAGACTCGAATAATATTGTTATGGTGTAAAAACAAAGATTTAAACACTGAATTTCATGAAATTAAAGGGTAAAAAATGTAGGTTAGGGCTTGAAACCTAAGAGAGTTGAAATTGATGATTTGTGGAGACAAATGGACTCCAATTATTGTGTATTTGGTATGTACGGACTCGTGGTGAGATGAGGATTGAAGGAATGTAAATTTTGTAATTTTTCGAGAAGCGGACCCGGAGCTTGGGTTTTGCTAGTTTTGAGGTTCTTGCTATAATTCGATTGTTTTCGGTTGTGCATTGTCCCATTTTCATATTATGATGTATTCGCTATGTTTTTGGTTAGATTCGACACGCGTGGAGGCCTGTTTGAGGGGAAAAGGCATTGCGGGAAGAGATTTCGCCGGTTTGAGGTGAGTAATACTTATGAATGATATTCTGAGGGTTTGAAACCTTGGATTTGCACATCATAGTGTTGTATTGTGGTGACTTGCATGCCATGTAAGAGCGTGTGGTATGAGCGCCGTTGGGGATTGTGACTTGGTCCATCCCGGTTGTGGATTTTGACTGTGTAATTGACTGAAAGCTAGATGCTATCTTAAATTGGGTTGATTGCCATGTTTTGCGCTTCGTGTTGGTTATTTGAACCCTGTAGGGGTTATTATCACTATTTTTATGACACTTAGAATATCAAATGATTTCACTCTTGAGTTAAATACTATTTTGAAATGTGCAGTCATACTGCTAAAGTTTAAAGACTTAAATTGCATTTTCTGATGTTTTGAGTTAAAAGCTATTACTTGACATAGCCCGAGTGGCTCATTTGCATGTTCTAGACTGAGATATGGATCGGGCTGCACGCCGCAGCAATATACACATATACATGCATGGATAGGACTGCACACTGCAGTAGTATATTATATGGATTAGACTATACACCGCAGTGATATATTATGTGGATCGGACTGCACGCTGTAGTATTATAGTGCTTGGGCTGTAGGACCCCCCCGGAATATGTAAACACCCCTAGTGAGCGCGGGCACCCAAATGGATCAGGCTGCGCACCGCAACGGTCATGTGCATTGCATTGCATTCATGCATTCGTTCCTGTTTGTACTACTTGACATCATATTTAACACTCACATATCATTGGCATACATGTTATTGCTTGCCCTGTTGACCAGATACCCTGGTGTTATAGGTTAAGGAGTGATGTGCCCAAGGGGCCGACTTATGTGCCGATTTACACTATCTGATATAGCATTTATATGCTTGACTGTTGGAAAAAGGATATTGTGAAAGAGATTTTTAACTGAGCTTGAGACTTTCTAAAGGATTTTCATAGTGTTACAGTTTTTCTCAAAGAATTGTACTGTCTTTTATAGTATTTTGGCGTGCTCATACGTTTTTCTTATCGCTCAGATATTATTCGCTCTTATTACGACTGAGTTGGAAGTACTCACTTTACTCCCTGCACCTCGCATGCAGTTGCAGGTATGGATCATCCGGTAGCGGGTTAATAGCATATTGAAGGTATTGCTATCGTAGCTAAGCAAGGTGACCGCCGACGTTCTCGGCACCGAGTTTCTTCTTCTTGATTTTCGGATTTTACTCTATATATTATAGACTTTGAAGTTTGTAATAAAGATCCTCCTAGATGCTCGTGACTTGTGACACCCCGGTCAGGCTGAGTTAGACTATAAAATTGTTAATTAATTGTCACGACTTCAAACCCGGTCGTGATGGCGCCCAGCACACTGCTAGGCCAGCCCGACCAATCAACAGTAACACAGAGCTACCATCTCACATTTAATCCCCTTTTAAGAATAAACAATGATAAAATAATAATAAAGAAATACCCAAACGCCGGGATTAGACATCCGAAACCAGTACAACCTCCTAGCGGAACAGGAGTCACAAGTCGTGAACCTCTACCAGAATATATAAAGTGTAATAGTGTATACAACTGTGCACAAGTGCGGAATAGACAAAACAAAATAGGGATAAACTGGAGAGTCAGGTCTTGCGGACGCTGGCAGCTACCTCGACTGTCCAAATGCAACTCCCAAACAGCTATAGAATCAGCTCTGCTGTGATGTACATGAATCTGCACACAAGGTGCAGGGAGTCGGGTGTGAGTACTTCCAACTCAGCGATAATAAAAGTAAATAATGCTAAGGAAAAGAAAATCACGCAAAGCACTATCTCATGCTACACAATACAGAACTATCTTTAAACTTCAAAACACTATCATTTCATTCATTTTCAGCATATGTGAGTAGATTATTTAGGAATCTCATTTTTAGCTTTCATTCTTTCATGATAACACACCAATACCTGGGTACAAATCTCAAGCAGTGCAAGTCTGCACTCAAATCATCCCCTTGGGCTCAGCACTCCTTAACAAATACCACCAGGGGATCTGCTCAATAAGGCAAATAATGCATGTGTGCCATTAATGTATGAGTGTTATATGTGATGCCACGTAGTACAAAGAAACTAATGTATGTATGCCATGCAATGCATATGACGCTGTGGCGTACAGCCCGATCCATGCAAAGGCGCCCGCACTCACTGTGGGGGTTCAGACTCCGGAGTGGCTCCTACAGCCCAAGCGCAATATCAATATCACACGTGCTGCAGCGCACAACCCGATCCATATACTACTACGGCATGCATTCCGATCCATGCATGTATATGCATATGCTCACATAAATCGCCATGCCCTAACATATGGCCCTCGGCCCCAATCAGTCTAATGAATAATCAAGAAAGCCCATCGGGCAACAGTATCATATTAGCTCACAGCTAGAAATGTCATTAAGACCTTATTCAAGTTTTTCATAACCTTATAAAAATGTTGAGTAGCAAAATACCATTTGAAACCTTAAATTGAGATAAAAATATGCATATTGTTATCAAGACAGTGATACCAATCCCTGAAGGATTCAAATAATCGGCACGAAGCCCAAACATGATAATTAGACCAATTCATGATAATTAATATCTTTTATTAGGATGTCAATTCAATTTCAAGCAATTAGGTGTTATTATTCATTAACTGGGACGGACCAAGTCACAATCCCCAATGATGATCTGCCCCATGCGCGTTATCTGGCGTGTAAGTCACCTTAATACAACACTAAGATGTGCAAGTCCGGGGTTTACTAACCCTGAGGACATCATTTACAAGTATTACCCACCTCGATCCAGTGAAAACTCAAGCTCCGCGATGCTTTAGCTCCTCGAACCAGCATCCATGCACGCGAAAACTAGCCTAATTCAGTACAAATATATCAAAATAGGCTAACGGAACAACACCCAATCAAGCACAATCAAATTACATGAAAACCCACAAAGTTGCCAAAACCCGACTTTCGGTACGCTTCTCGAAAAATTACAAAAGTTACCTATTCGGATTTCTTATCTCAACACGAGTCCATACATATAAAGTTTGCCAAAATCGGACTCCGTTTGCCCATTCAAATCGATGTTTTACCATAAGCCAGGCTTAGGGCAAAATTCCCTTATTAATTCTCTCAATTTCAGTGAAATAATTGAAGATTCTAAGGAAAAATTACATATTTAGACCACAGAACTTACCTCCAATAATTACCCGGTGAAATCCCCTTCAATTCCCGTCAATATGCTCTCTAAGAACTCAAAAATGGAGGTTTTGGGTATATGGGTCGCGAATATATTGTTCTGGTTTTAAATATTTCTGAGAGATAGTTAACCCTATGTGATCGCAGTCATTGGCTCGCGATCGCGATGTACAAAATTTCCTGGGCTCCAAAATGTTCTATGCGATCGCGGCCCTTGGTACGTGATCGCGATGCACAAAAATCTAGACGATCAATTTACTTCTACGCGATCGCGACACTACCTCCGCGATCGCACAGCTTCCAACCTCGACCCTACGCAATCGCAACAACGGATACGCGATCGCATTGCTTCCCAACTTTGCCCTACGCGACCGCAGATGGATCCTCGCGATCGCAGAGCTCCTACATTTCCTCTTACGTGATCGCATGGACAACTTCGCGATCGCGAAGAACAAAAAATCTCTGCATTTATTGCAGCAGAAACAACAATGCCTTTTGGCCCAAAATGGTCCGTTTGGACCCCCGAATTCATCCCTAGGCTCCCGGGACCCCAACGAAAACCACCAACCTACTCCAAAACACGATACAAACTTGTTCCAATCATAAAAACACGCCGTTAAACACGGAAATCATCGAATCAAAGCGGATTCAAGCCTAAGTTTCATCTAGAACTTCCGAAACCAACATTCAATCAAAAACCCAACCAAACAATGTCCGAATGACATAAAATTTTGCACGCATATCCAAAATCACCTAACGGAGCTACTGCAACTGTCGGAATTCCATTTTGACTCCCGGATCAAAATCTCACCTACCATTCGAATTTCGCCAAAATTGAACCTTAGCCAATTCAAGCCTAAAACTACACCGGACCTCCAAATTCGATTCCGATTGCTCTCCTAAGTCATAAATGATCCCCCGAAACTAGTCGAATCATCAGAATTCCATTCCGAGCTGTCTAACTAATCGGTAAACATTCGATTGACTTTTCCAACCTATTCTTCTCATAAAGAGGTTTGTGGCCTTATTTCTATCTAATTTCTCTCCGATTTGCTTCAAACTTTCCAAACACATATAAGTTAGCATATTGAAGTATTAAATGAAGAAAATGGGGCGATAACTTCCGTAACGACGGGTCGGGTCGTTACATTAATGTTCTTAAGTTGAAATTTCCATCTATCTATTTTTAATAAGTGTTAAAGAAATAATTGGGGATTAGTTGGCTGACCTTGTCTTCACGAGAGACGCCCTCACGAACGGGTATGGAGATTGGGTCGTGACATATATTATGCTGGAACTCCAGCATAATATGCTGGAGTTCCAACATACTTATCTTGGAACTCCAGTATAATATGTTGGAGTTCAGGTATACTTATGCTGGAACTCCAACATAATATACTGGAGTATTTTTCGGGTTTTGAACAGTGTTTTCGCTCAGATTTATCTTTATTTAAATCGTGAATAAATTTTAATTACTTTTGAAATTGAGTTATTTTTGAACGACCAGTTCTAAATCTGGATATTTTTGAATTTCTCCCAATTTTATTTATTGATTAGTGTTGTAACTCTAAGAGGAAGTTCATCATCTACCCGTTCCCAAAACTTACATTTCTGTTCTTGCGCAATAATTAAAATAAAATATCGATAAGTATTGTCTGCCGACATTATGAATAGTCAGTAAATAAATGGTTAAAGATGCCGACGTTGGGAATTGAATTGCGAAAGATGTCGGTATACAAAAATAGTCGATAATTTTCTTCTAATTGTTGCGCTAGGACAGAAATGTAACTTTTGGGAATGGATAGATGATGAACTTCTTCTTAGAGTTACAACATTGACCAGTAAATAAAATTTGGCGATGGGCCAAATTTTTAACGAGGGTTATATATATACTTTATTGTAAAGTTCAGGGGGCATAATTGGCCCCGTTTAAAATAAAGGGGTATTCAGGCCAATAGTGTAATGGCAAAGTTGGTGATGGGCTAAACTTTTACGAGAGTTGTGTATAAACCTTATCGTAAAGTCTAGGGGGTATTTGACCATTTTTCACACTATTATTATGAGTAGAAATGTTTTAGAATACAGTGGGACACACATACATAAGTATACCTCCTAAAGTACAAGTTAGTATAAAACTCTTCAAAATTGAATCGTATAAATAATTCGAAAAGAAAAAAATGTATTGGGTTTACAATTCGGTATATATTATAATGACATATGACTATAGGTGGTTCAACGGTACTCAACTGAACACTCTTGTGGACTCGGACACTATTTGTTCAATTACTTTGTCGGTTCAATTACTCCGTACAACGTGTGTTAAGGAATTTTTTTTTTGTTTTTCATCCGGCGTTCGATATCTACATTGAGTCCGATTAAATTTAGATTCGCACCGGGAAGTCCCACATTGGGGAGGTAAAGCGCTCCCTAACAAAGGCGACTCCATACCGAGGGGCTCGAACTCGAGACCTCTGATCAAGGATGAAGAAGTACTTACCACTTCACCACAACCCTTATCGGAAAGGAAAAGATTCGTTTGAAAGGGAACTATCCAACTTTTTTCTATTCAATCAATCAATTAAGTATGTCTCAATATTAGGCGTTGACCTAATTTTTTTTACCATATATGATTTTCTTATCTTTAGAAGGAAAATACAACTTATTTATTGGGTTTTCCTTATTATATAAGAAAATTGTAAAGAAATTTTTACCTCCTATAGCAAAAGTTAACACTTTATTATTTTATATAAATACCATTTAAAAAAATTATATTCTATAGATACCTTTTAATGTTTATAGCAAAATATCTAATTTTGGCTAGCTCCTGCTCCTAAGCACTAAATAAGCTATTCACTTACACTATTTTTTCTATCTCTCTACTTTGATACATGCTATTCTCTTCTCCAATTCTCCGAAAACACGATGCTCAATCTTAAAATTGCTCTCACACACATTTCCTACCACTAGTATTTCTGTTTTTAACTTTTTGTTTTGGCTTAGTTAGGAGGCAGAGGAATAGGCCGGCCAAGTAAAACTTGGAGTATCTTGCACGTTTAAGAGATCAGGGTTTTCAAGTGTTGAATCTTTATTTTGAATCTTAATAACAATTAATCTGCATGCATGTGTCCTTTTAGGGACATTGATAAAAGGAATAATATAGAGAAGGAGTGCCTTAAAGAAATACCATTGAACCTCGCTGTATTCCATTTGCTATCAATTAGCAGTGTAATTCCCAAATCGGCTACTGTACATGTTGTACGTGAATAGTGAGATTCAGGGTTTTTCCTCGACGGCAGATTAATCAGAAATTAGGTTTTGTTCTTGAACAAAGACGATAGAGTTTGGGGATGAGCAACTTGATTTTCTGTTAATATATTTCAATGTATTTTTAACGTATCACATTGTATTTTCATATATTTCATTGTATTCATTGTCTTTTATTTTATTGTAATTCAATGTATCTCGTTGTATTTCGTTGTATTTACTGTCTTTTTTATTGCATTTTAATTTATCCCGTTGTATTCTATGTATTTCGTTGTATTTACTGTTTCGCTATATGCCATGAATGTATTCATATATTTTTTTGATTAATATTATTTATGTATTCAGATGTATTATCTAATTTTTCTCTGAAGATTGCTATATTTTTTAGGTACTTTTCAGTTTAGAATCTTTTTTATAACTGAAAATACAAAATTTGTTTGTGATAATTGAGTATGTTAAGTTATATTAAGATTTTATTATGTTAATTGATTCACTTTCCGTTTAAAAACAGTGTAATCAGTCGAATACAATAGTCTGTCCAACTGTAATCTCATGTTTCACGCCATGAATACAGCCGAATATACTCGAATACAACAACTGATTAGCTGGACTTCCCCGACTCACGCTATGTTTGCTACTATATTCACGAATACAGTAGCTTAAATACATCTAATACATCATATAACAATAGAAGACGTATCTACAATCCGTAATATAGCAGGTGATATCTATAGATAGCTAATTACCACTAAAAGATAATGCTTTATGAAAATTTCTCACATATTAGGCTGGTCCTTTTTTTTTATAGGAAAATGTTTGGACTTCTTTAAATTGAGGATCCTTCATTCTCATTCAGTAGCATACACAGTATAGCCATAAGGGGTTTGAGAATCTTGTTTAGGGAGATAGCTTTATGAGACACGTGTTAATGTGTCACATGTGTTTGCCTCTTCATAAGGTTGTTATCTCAATATTTTGTACTCTCTTTTATATAGTAGATTGTTTATCTCTGCCGTGGACGTAGGTCAATTGACAATATTATGTTAAATGTTTGTGTTTCTATTGGTATATTTCTCTTTGTTGTTTGATTTATCGTTGTTCAAGGTTTGTTTTACTAGATTCCGTATGACACCTGGTTATTTTGGGGTTATTACAAATGATATCAAAGCGAGGTTCATCTTGGCAGGTTTAGTTCTAGACGCAATATATTTGACGATAATCGTGACTTTTATTTAAGAAATTTGACGTGTGCGCTATGCGCGTTGAGACAAACTTTGTGGCAAAGATTTGGAGATGCGACCTGTTGAAGGCTATGTGAATAAGGTGGATCAAGTTTATTTTGTTAGAAAATTCATACCAAGGGGGCGAATTGTTAGGTGTTGTCATACTTTTTTTTACCATATTTGTTTTTGATATCTCTTGAAGGAAATGACAACTTGTTTATCTTAATTGGATTTTCCTTATTGTATAAGAAAATTATAAAAATCTCATATATGGTTAGTCATTTTTCTTGTCGGAAACAGTTTGGACTTCTATAAATTTAGGATCATTCCTTCTCATTCAGTAGCATCCGCAATATAGCCACAAGGGTTTTGAGAGTCTTGTTTATGGGGAGAACTTTATGAGACAAGTGTTAGTGTGTCACTTGTGTTTGCCCCTTTGTGAGGTTATTCTCTAAAAAGTTTGTTCTCTCTTTTATATAGTGGACTGATCATCTCCACCGTGGACATAAGTCAATAAACCGAACCACATTAAATATTTGTGTCTCTTTTAATATATTTCAATTTTGTTGTTTGATTTATCATCGTTTAATATTTATTTTACAAGATCCCTACTCTTGATTATTTCGGTCCTAACAAATACCAAATATTACCAGTTGTACAGGCTCCCTTCAACTTTGAACAAAAAATAAATATAAATAAATGATCTTGAATTGGAGATGATGGGCTCCTGGGACGTTTAAATTCGTTTTTCATGGGCTAGTTATAGACTGGGTTTGAAAGTGGAACCTTTTGCTAGCCTTCTTTGCCGGGCTTCACAAGTTGTGGCAGCTTGTTTACGTGATGATCACCTGTTTTCTTCATTTGTTTCGTGCTTTCGAGGCTTTGAAAATCTCATTTTCTATTATCTTAATTTGCGTGTGCATTCCAGACGCGTAGCCGGAAAATTTTTATATTGAAATATGATAATTCTGTGAAAAATTTGAAGAATTTTGATATTAATATGATTTTAGTTGACTTTGGTCAATATTTTTGGTAAACGGATCCGGACCCGAGATTGGACGATCCCGGAAGGTCCGTAGAAAATTATGGGACTCGGACATGTGCCCGGAGTCGAAATTCGAGGTCTAGAACCTGAGTAAAAGAATTTTTCTGTTAAATTATTTTTCTGAAATTATTAAGAAAAATGAAAACACAAATTGATTAAAAGACTATGGTATCGGGCTTGTATTTTGGTTCCGATTCCCGGTACAAGTCTTATATATTGTTTAAGCTCTTCTTATAACGTTTGATCGAAATCGGACGTCATTGACGTGTTTCGGACCTAAATGTCTATAGTTGGAAGTTTATGAACTTTGAAATGAAAATCTTGAGTTTTGGGGTTTGATTCTTTGATTTGATGTTACTTCGATTTGATCACTCGAGCAAGTTCGTATGATGTTTTTGAGTCATTGGGCATATTTGGTTTGGAGCCCCGAGGGCTCGGGTGAGTTTCAGATAGGTATCGGGGTGGTTTTGCACTTGAAAACATAGTAGAAAATTATGCAATTTTTGCACAGACCCATTGGCCAACGCGAATGCATAGGAGCTTCGCGTTCGCGTAGCTTTAGTTGACACAGGCGAAATTTTCTTCTATGCGTTCACATTCCCTTTCACGCGAACGAGATGCCTTGCACTCCCCTACTTCACGTTAGCGGACGAGTCCTCGCGTTTGCATAGAGTAGTTGATTCAGGATACATTTTTTATTCATCGCGTTCGCACTTGATGTAACGTTCGTGTAGCTCAGCCCTGTTCTTCAACGCGTTTGAATCCTCTTTCATGCGAACGCGATGTTTACCCGTCTTTCTTCACCGCGAACGCCATGAACAATTCAGCCCAGTGAATTTTTAAGTTAAAAACAGAACCAGTGACGTGATTTTCATAAAAACACCCAAAACCCTTTCTTCTCCAAGTACTTAGGCGTCCATTGAAGCTCCCATTCGTCAAAACTTCTTGGGTAAGCTTTGTTCCACTTATAGCTTTGTTGCACTTATTTCTTTTAATTTTCTCCATTAATTACTGAAATCCTAGCTCTAAATCATGAAGTTTAAGGTCGAAATTATGGATTTGGAGCAAAGTTAGGATTTTGATAATTTTGAGTCAACCCCAATTTGGGGTCGAATCTTAAAACATATTATATCTTTGGATTCGTGGGGTTATGGGTGATTGAGTTTTGGTCCGAGCCTCGAGTTTGTATCATATGGGCCCGATGTCTAATTTTGGAATTTTTGGAATAATGCTAGAAAATTCATATCTTGGCTATGGGATATTACATTGAGTCCTTATTGATATTATTAAATTGATTATGCCTAGATATCACTGAATTGGAGGTTGAATCACGAAGTAAATCAATAGTTGAGGATTAAGCGAATTTTCAAGGCTTTGAGGTAAGTGTTTGGTCTAATCCTAGATTGAGGGAATAGGAGTTGAGTCTTGTTGTTAATTGCTGTGTGATCGAGTACGATGTATAGGCACGGTGATGAGTATCTATACATTGGTGTCTAGCATGACCGTGAGTCCTTATAATGTGATTATCAAGAGCTGACTGTGAATTCCATATTTATTGGAGGATGTCTATATATTGTGAACAACGTGTGAATAGTAAATGATTATTAATTTCTTTGGAGAGTTGTCTTAGAATAGTAAAGTGAATTATAAGATAAGAACAGTAAGGCAGGAAACGTTGTTGATTATTCCCTTGCCGGGATGATTGAACTGTTAATTGTACTCCCTTGCCTGGATTATTGAACTGTTAATTGTACTCCCTTACCGGGGTGTTTTTCATGTATTTGTTTGTTGTGTGTCTCTTAATTGTGATTGTTGCTTGGGGACTCAAACTGTTAAATGATATTGAGGAGCGGGTTGCACGCCGCAACAAATGATACTGAGGATCGGGATGCGTGCTGCAGCAATGATAAATTATAAATAATGTGGGTCGGGTTGCACGGCGCAACAATGGTATTGTGGAGCGAGTTAAACGCCGCAACAATGGTAATTATGGAGCTGGTTGCATGCTGCAACAGTTGTTGATATCCTATGTTTATGCCCGAATATTGATTTCTTGTTTCATTGTGGACTCTAAGCTGTTTGGTGTTACTTTGGATTATTGTTAATTGTATTCCCCATAGCATGTTTCCCCTCCCATGTTGTTAATTACTTGGTATTCGATTTCCGCTGTATATTTATAACTGCACAGGTTTATGTGGTATCCAGTTTAACCTTGTCACCACTTCGCTGGGGTTGGGCTAGACATTACCAGCACATAGGGTCGATTGTGCTGATACTACACATCTGTGCATTTTTGCACAGGTCCAGGTTTTGAGCAGCATCAGCAGTAGTTCGGAAGCAGGATTTTTATAATCACGAGACTGAGGTAGCCTTGCAGGCGTCCGCAGGCCCGACGTCTCTTCTTATATTTTCATTTTTACTGGTGCCTCATTGTTTCAAGATAGACAGCTGTTATATTTCTTTCAGACCTTTATATGTAGTTTATTCTTAGTAGTTCGTGAGTATGTGACACTAAATCTTGGGTAGAGGATATTGTGAGTATTTCTGTATTTATTCAGACTTATAAATTAGACTTCCGTAGTTATTGTGTTATTATAACTGATGCTATAAATTGACAACATAATAGGTTTTTTTACTAATAAAAATGGTAAATAAGTTGGCTTGCCTAGCTACCACGAGTAGGCATCATCACGGTCCCGATGGTGGAAAATCCGGGTATTGACAAGTTGGTATCAGAGCACTAGGTTACATAGGTCTTACAAACTCACGGACAAACTTAGTAGAGTGTGAGGGGTAGGTACAGAGACGTCTCTACTTGTTCCCCATAGTCTATTGAGTTAGGAAAAATCTCTCATTCTTTCTTTCTTGTCGTGCGATTTGGTTCCTCAAATGCTGAATTAATTTCTACTCTATTTTTTACAGATGGCGAGAACACGCACTTCCTCATCCGCTGATCAGTAGTCCGATCCCCAGGCAGCTCCCGCTAGGGGGATAGGGCGAGGTCGATGCCATTCTAGAGGTCGAGATAAGGGCAGAGCTCAGCCTAGAGCAGCAGCACCGCTGTAGCACCAGCCACTCCTCAGGCTAGAGGAGGAGCCTAGACTCCTGCTATGCGTACTCCGAAGTAGGCAGCTCTCTAGACTCAGGTTCCACTGGTTTAGACAGCTACGACAGTTCAGTCGGGGGTAGTTGCACATATCGGTGATGGAGCGGCTATGTCTGCAGATGCTTTATGGAGGCTGGACAGATTCACCAAGCTCTTCACTACTACATTGAATGGAGCTCTTCTGAGGACCCCCAGGATTTCTTATATAGCTGCCACGAGGTTCTTCGGAACTTGGGCATTGTGGAGTCCAATAGAGTTGATTTTGCAGCTTTTCGTTTATCTGGATCTGCCAAGACTTGGTGGTGGGATTACTGTTCAGCCAGACCAGCAGGGTCGCCATCTTTGACTTGGGATCAGTTCTCGCAGTTATTTTTAGAGAAGTTCCTTCCCATTACTTAGAGGGATGCTTATCGGAGGCATTTTGAGCACCTCCAGCAGGGGTCTATGACGGTCACATAGTATGAGACCCGTTTATCTATCTGGCTCGCCATGCCCTCGTCATACTCCCTACTGAGAGGGATAAAGTGATGAGATTTATTGATGGGTTGATCCAGCCTATTCGTCTTCAGATGGCTAGAGACACGGGTAGTGATATTACGTTTTAGGAGGCGGCCAATGTGGCCCGCAGGATCGAGATGGTCTTACCACAGGGGGCAGTTATAGGGCAGACAAGAAGCCCCGTCACTTAGGCCGATTCAGTGGTGCCTCATCTGGAGGCATGGATTCTTGTGATAGGGGACCGTCTTCCAGACCTTTTCAGTCAACCCTCTAGGCTTCACAAGGTGGTTCAAGTGATCATGGATTTTGTGAGCATTATTTAGATCAACAGCCCATCAGTGCACAACCTCTTCAGAGTGTTCGTGGAGGTCATTCGAGCCGTCAGGGCCAGTCTCGTCGTTTCGAGGGATGTTATGAGTTTGGAGATTACGGTCACATCAAAAGAACGTACCCAAGATTGAGGGGTACACAGTCCCAGCAGCAGGGTCCTCGCCCTATGATTCAGGCACCAGTTGACTATAGCCTACCCAGCTAGCCAGGGGCAGGGGTAGGGATCATAGAGGTGGAGGTCAGGACCGTAGAGGTGGAGTTCGTCCCGCTAGAGGTAAAGGTTAGCCGGTAGATGACCGTCCCAGAGACATGGTTCAGGGAGGTGGGGCTAAAACCCAATTTTATGCTTTTCCAGCCAGGCCAGAGGCGGAGGCGTCAGATACTGTGATTACAGGTACCATTCTGGTTTGCGATAGGGATGCTTCAGTACTATTTGATCCTGGGTCTACATATTCATATGTGTTTTCCTATTTTTCACCATGCCTGGCTATGTCTAGTTATGCCTTGGACATTCCTGTCTATATGTCTACGGCGGTGGGTGACTCCATAGTAGTCGACCGGTTGCATCGTTCTTGCGTGGTTTTGTTTGAGGGTCTTGAGACCCGTGTTGATTTATTATTGTTAGATATGGTGGATTTTGATGTTATATTGGGATGGATTGGTTGTCCCCAATCATGCTATCCTAGATTGTCACGCCAAAACCGTGACCTTGACTTTGCCAGAATTACACCGACTAGAGTGGAAAGGGACCCCAGGTCATGCCACCCGCAATGTTATTTCATACGTTAAGGCTCGACGCATAGTCGAGAAGAGGTGTTTAGCTTATCTGTCGCATGTTCGTGAATCCAGTGCAGAGGTTCCTTCTATTGACTCTGTTCCTATTGTACGGGAGTTTCCCGAGGTTTTCCCTTTAGACCTGACGGGTATGCCGCCGGACGGGGATATTGATTTCTGTATTTATCTGGTACCAGGAACGCAGCCCATTTCTATTATGCCGTATCGCATGACCCCGCCAGAGTTAAAGGAGAAAAAGGATCAGTTGCAGGACTTGCTAGAGAAGGGCTTTATCAGGCCTAGTGTTTCTCCTTGGAGTGCGCTGGTGTTATTTGTGAAGAAGAAGGACGGTTCTATGCGGATGTGTATTGATTACCGGCAATTAAACAAAGTGACGATAAAGAATAAGTATCCACTGCCGAGGATTGATGATTTGTTTGACCATCTCTAGGGAGCAAGGGTTTTCTCAAAGATAGTCTTGAGATATGGCTACCATCAGCTGAGGATTAGGTTGTCTGATGTCCCTAAAACAACATTCCGCACTCGGTACGTGCACTATGAGTTTTAGTCATGTCATTTGGGTTGACCAATGCCCCAACAACATTTATAGAGTTGATGAACTGAGTGTTGAGGCCTTATCTAGACTTGTTCATGATAGTCTTTATAGATGATATCCCGGTGTACTCCCGCAGCTAGGAAGAGCACGAGCATCACCTCAGAGTAGTTCTTCAGACTCTGAAGGATAGTTACCTATATGTCAAGTTTTCAAAATGCGAGCTCTGGTTGAGTTCGATTGCATTTTTGGGTCATATTGTATCAGTAGAAGGTATTCAGGTGGACTCAAAGAAGATTGATGTAGTCAAGAATTGGGCCTCGACCAGCTTTAGTGATCGAGATCCGGAGTTTCTTGGGGTTAGCAGGTTGCTACCATCGGTTCGTAGAGGGGTTTTCTTCTATTACAGCCCCGATGATCAGGTTGACCCAGAAGGGTGCCCAGTTCAAGTGGTCAGATGAGTGCGAGGCGAGCTTTCACAAGCTCAAGACAGCTCTGACTATGGCACCAGTGTTGGTTTTGCCCACAGGTTCAAGGCCCTACACAGTCTATTGTGATGCTTCTCGTACTGGCTTGGAACGGTATTAATGCAGGATGGAAAAGTTATTGCCTTTGCTTTGAGACAGTTAAAATCCAGGAGAAGAATTATCTGGTTCGTGACGTAGAGTTGGCAGCGGTTGTTCATTCTTTGAAAACTTGGAGGCATTATCTATATGGTGTGGTGTGTAAGGTATACACGGATCACAAAAACCTTCAGTACTTGTTCAAACAGAAGGAGTTGAATGCGCGTCAGAGGAGATGGCTAGAGTTGTTGAAAGATTATGATGTTACTATCTTATATCACCCAGGTAAGGCCAATATGGTGGCAGATGCATTGAGTAGAAAGTCTACCAGCATGGGTAGTCTTGCTTATATTCCGGTCAACCAGAGACCACTTGCTTTAGATGTTCAGGCCTTGGCCAACCGATTTGTGAGATTAGATATTTCTGAGCCTAGTAGAGTGTTGGCTTGCACGGTTGCTCGTTCTTCTCTATTGGAGTGTATCCGTGAACGACATTTTGATGATCCCCATTTGTGTGTCCTGATAGACACGGTGCAGCGTGGAGGTTCCAGGAAGGTAACCTTAGATGATGACGGGGTCTTGATATTGCAGGGGCGAGTTTGTGAGCCCAATGTTGATGGGATTAGAGAGTTGATCTTAGCAGAGGCCCATAGTTCTCGGTATTCTATTCACCCAGGCGCCGCGAAGATGTATCAGGACTTGCGGCAGCATTATTGGTGGCGTAGGATAAAAAAGGATATTGTTGCGTATTTCGCTTGGTGTTTGAATTGTCAGAAGGTCAAGTATGAGCATCAGAGACCTGGTGGCTTGTTTCAGAGGATTGAGCTTCCCGAGGGGAAGTGGGAGCAGATCACCATGGATTTCATTATTGGACTTCCGATGACTCGGAAGAAGTTTGATGCTATTTGGGTCATTATTGATAGGCTGACCAAGTCAGCACATTTCATTCTAGTAGCAGTCTCCTATTCATCCGAGGGGTTAGCTGAGATTTATATTTGGGAGATTGTTCGCCTTCATGGGGTGCCGGTATCCATCATCTCAGATCGGGGTATGTAGTTTACCACGTGCTTCTAGAGAGCGATTTAGCAAGAGTTAGGCACCCAGGTTCAGTTGAGCACAACATTCCATCCTCGGACGGACGGTCAGTCCGAACGGACTATTCAAATTTTGCAAGATATGCTCCGAGCTTGTGTCATTGACTTTGGAGGATCGTGGGACCATTTTTTGCCTTTAGCAGAGTTCGCCTACAACAACTGCTACCAGTCAATCATTCAGATGGCTCCATATGAGGCATTGTATGGTAGGTGATATTGGTCTCCAGTCGGATGGTTTGAGCCGGGAGGCGCTCGGTTATTGGGTACAGACTTAGTTCAGGAGGCCTTAGATATGGTCAAGATTATTCAGGAGAGGCTGCGTTCAGCTTAGTCTAGGCAGAAGAATTATGTAGATCGTAAGGTCCGAGATGTAGATTTTATGGTTGGTGAGCGGGTATTGCTCTGGGTGTCACCTATGAAGGGCGTGATGAGGTTCAGAAAGAACGGCAAGCTTAGCCCTAGGTACATTGGCCCGTTTGAGATTCTTGATCGAGGGGAGAGATGGCTAATAGACTTGCATTGCCACCTAGCTTATCAGCCGTGCATCCAATTTTCCATGTGTCTATGCTTCGGAGGTATCACGACGATCCTACGCATGTGTTAGACTTCAGCACTATTCAGTTGGACAAAGATTTATCTTACGAGGAGGAGTCGGTAGCTATTCTAGACCGGCAAGTTTGTTAGCTGAGATCTAAGAGTTTTCTCTCTGTTTGTGTTCAGTGGAGAGGTCAGTCCCCTGAGGCCTCGACCTGGGATTTCGAGTCCGATATGCGGAGCCGTTATCCACATTTATTCCCAGACTCAGTTACTTCTTTCTTTTGTCGGTTCGAGGACAAAGGATTATTTTAGAGGTGGAGGATGTGCGACCCAAAGGGTTATCACCTATTTTTCTCATATGTTTCGTGCTTCCAAGGCCTTGAAAACCTCATTTACTATTGTCTCTATTTGCGTGCGCAGTCCGGGCGCGTAGCCGGAAAACCTTTATGTTGAAATATGTGAATTTTGTGAAATATTTGAAGAATTTTGATATTAAATACTATTTTAGTTGACTTTAGTCAACATTTTTGGTAAACGGATCCGGACCCGAGATTGGACGGTTCCGGAAGGTCCGTAGAAAAATATGGGACTCGGGCATGTATCCGGAGTCGAAATTCGAGGTCTAGAACCTGAGTAAAAGAATTTTTATGTTAAATATTTTTCCTGAAATTATTAAGGAAAATAGAAATAAAAATTGATTAAAAAACTATGGTATCGGGCTCGTACTTTGGTTCCGACACCCGGTACAAGTCTTATATATTATTTAAGCGCTAATTGTAATGTTTGGTCAAAATCAAGCGTCGTTTGACGTGTTTCGGAAGTTTATGAACTTTGAAATGAAAATCATGAGTTTTGGGGTTTGATTCTTTGATTTTGGTGTTACTTTAGCGATTTGATCGCTCGAGCAAGTTCGTATGATATTTTTGAGTTTATGTGCATATTTGGTTTGGAGCCCCGAGGTCTCGGGAGAGTTTTGGCTATGTATCGGGGTGGTTTTTCACTTGAAAACACAGAAGAAAATTCTGCAATTTTTGCACAGACCCATTGGCCTACGCGAACGCATAGGAGCTTCGCGCTCGCGTAACTTTAGATGACCCAGGCAGAATTTTCTTCTACGCGTTCGCATCCCCTTTCATGCGAACGCGATGCCTTGAACTCCCCTACTTCGCGTTCGCAGACGAGTCCTCGCGTTCGAGTAGAGTAATTGATTCAGGATACATTTTTTATTCATCGCGTTCGACTTGATGTAACGCGCACGTGTAGCTCAGCCCTGTACTTTAACGCGTTCGCATCCTCTTTCTCACGAACGCGATGTTCGCCCATCTTCCTTCATCGCGAGTGCGACAGGTGTGGTGTGAACGCGATGAACCATTTTGCCCAGTGAATTTTTAAGTTAAAAATAGAACCAGTGACGAGATTTTCATAAAAACACACGCAATCCTTTCTTCTCCAAGCACTTAGGCGTCTATTGAAGCTCTCATTCGTCAAAACCTCTTAGATAAGCATTGTTCAACTTATTTCTTTCGGTTTTCTTCATTAATTACTGAAATCCTAGCCCTAAATCATGAAGTTTAAGGTAGAATTATGAGTTTTGAGCAAAGTTAGGATTTTGAGAATTTTGGGTAATTCAACCCCAATTTGGGGTCGAATCTTAAAATAAATTATATATTTGCAATTCGTGGGGTTATGGGTGATTGATTTTTGGTCCGAGCCTCGAGTTTGGACCATTTGGGATCGGTATCTAATTTCGGGATTTTTGGAATAATGCTAGAAAATTCATATCTAGGCTATGGGATGTTACCATTGAGTCCTTATTGATATTATTAAATTGATTATGCCTAGATTCACTAAATTTGAGGTTGAATCATGAGGTAAAGCAATAGTTGAGGATTAAGTGAATTTTCAAGGAATTGAGCTAAGTATTTGGTCTAACCCTAACTTGCGGGAATAGAAGTTGAGTCTTGTTGCTAATTGCTATGTGATCGAGTTTGATGTATAGACATGGTGGTGAGTGTCTATATATTGGAGTCTAGCATGACCGTGAGTCCTTATAATGTGATTATCAAGAGCTGGCTGTGAATTCCATATTTATTGGAGGATGTCTATATATTGTGAACAACGTGTGAACAGTAAATGATTATTAAATTCTTTGGAGTGTTGGCTCGGAATAGTAAAGTGAATTATAAGATGAATAAAGTAAAGAAAAAAGGAAACGTTGTTGATTATTCCCTTGTCGGGATGATTGAACTATTAATTGTGCTCCCTTGCCAGGATGATTGAACTGTTAATTGCGCTTCCTTGTGTGTCCTTTAATTGTGACTGTTGCTTGGGGACTCAGACTGTTAAATGATATTGAGGAGCGGGTTGCACACCACAACAAATGATACTGAGAATCGGGTTGCGTGCCGCAACAATGATAAATTATAAATAATGTCGGGTTGCACGCCGCAACAATGGTATTGTGGAGCGGGTTGCACGCCGCTATAATGGTAATTATGGAGTGAGTTGCACGCCGCAACAATCATTGATATCCTATGTTTATGTCCGAATATTGATTTCTTGTTTCATTGTAGACTCTAGTTGTTTGGTGTTACTCTGTATTATTGTTAATTATATTCCCCGTAGCATGTTTCCCCTCCCATGTTGTTAATTACTTGGTATTCGATTTTCGCTCTATATTTATAATTGCATAGGTTTATGTGCTGCCCAGTTTAGTCTCATCACTACTTCACTGGGGTTAAGCTAGACACTTACCAGCACATGGGGTCGGTTGTGCTGATACTACACTTTTGTGCATTTTTGCACAGGTCCAGGTTTTGAGCAGCAGCAGCAGCAGTAGTTCGGAAGCAGGATTTTTATAATCACGAGACTGAGGTAGCCTTGCAGGCGTCCAAATCTTGGAGATTCGTGAGTATGTGACACCAAATCTTGGGTAGTGGATATTGTGAGTATTTCATATTTATTCAGACTTATAAATTAGACTTTCGCAGTTATTGTGAGTATTTCATATTTATTCAGACTTATAAATTAGACTTTTGCCGTTATTGTGTTATTATTACTCATGCTATAATTGACAACATAATGGTTTTTTTTACTAATAAAAACGGTAAATAAGTTGGCTTGCCTAGCTACCACGAGTAGGCGCCATCACGATCGCAATGGTGGGAAATCCGGGTCGTGACATTTATTGGGATCTTTTGATTTTACCTCCTATAACAAATGGTGATACCTTATTTATTTTAAATAAATACTCTTTTAAAAAATTATATTACATAGCTACCTTTGATATTTATAACCAAATATTTATTTATGGTTACCTCCTTACCCTTAAGCCATAAATTACTCTTTCTATTATTTTTTTCACTCTCATTCTTTCAGATTTATTTCTCCACCCTTTCTCTCTCGCAACACCAGTCTTTCTCCGTGAATACAACCACTATTCTCCACTAATTTATCTTCATTATCTCGCGAAATTTTCATTGTGAATGGGCTGGGGCTATGAATCAAGGTCGAAATCAAGCCGTAGAGATAAAGATTCACCCCATTTTGATGGTCGTTGCTTCTGCGACGAAATCTGGACATGGTCACAGCGACTCTCGCCTCTCACCACCTCTATTGAAATAGACGAACCGACAATGATGACCAAATCACAACCCCAAATGTAATTACACAAAAATAGGTGGCTTGAGTGTAAATAGTTCTCTTGCCTTACTCGCATATGAAACTATTCCTAAATCGAGCCAATTCATTCTTATAGTAGGCCGCACTTAAACCCCCGTGCGTTGCTGCTATGTCTCCTCATCTCCAATTTTTAGCAGAAAATTAAAACTCTGATAACACGCGTGAAAATCACGTTTCCCTCACTTGTATACTACTACCCAAAGACTTAAGATTTCAGCTTCGGTCAAATTTTGTTAGACTTTTCGAGATTTTTTCGTTCTATATATTCCGTTGTATTTGATGTATTTTATTATATTTATTTTTTTAATTATATTTCAATGCATCTCGCTGTATTTCATGACTTTTGTTATATCCACTGTCTCGTTGTATTCCATGAATGCATTCATATATATTTTTAATTATTATAATTTATATAGTCATAAGTATATATGTATTCAAATTGCTATGTTTTGTCGTATTTATTGGCTGAAAAAAATATTCAACATATTTTCTCTGAAAATCACTATGTTTTTAGGGTATTTTTCGGTTGAGAATCTTTTTTATAACTGGAAATATAAATTTCGTGTGTTATAATTGAGTTTGTTGAGTTATATTAGGCGTCTAATGTTAATTGATTCACTTTCCATTTAAAAACAACTAATAGACATGAATTGCACTATCTACGTTACTGTATTCACAAATACATATCATGAATGCATTCGAATACAATAACATGTCTAACTGTAATCCCCTGTTTTACGTCGTGAATACAGTCGAATACAAAAATCTATCTAGCTGTAATCCCCATGTGTCACGCCTAGAAATGCTACTGTATTCATGAATACAATAGGTTAAATACATAAATGAAAATATCTAAAAATATAGCTATAGGAAGAAATATAGTAAATGATAGCTATAACTAGCTAATAACCATTAAAACATAGTGGTTTCTCAAAGTCTCTAAAGAAAAATTCATTCTATAACACTCCATAATAGAAATTGATAACTTTTTAACCTTATAATAGGTTTGGCAAAGATAGCCCAAACAATTGGCATTATATAGCCATATCCTAACAAAAACTTACTCTTTTACATTCTCTCTTAAAAAAAAAAATCACACGCTTAGCTTCCTTCTCCCTTTCTCTCCTTGTATTTCTTCTTCTATCTCTTCTCTTTTGCTTTCATATCTTAGTAAAAATTCATGCAAATTATACAAAAAAAAAATCAGTGGGATTAAGGTTAATCTCACATTCGAGGAAATCAGAAGCAAAAACTAAGAGAAAAAAATATATATTTTAACTTTTTTTTTCTCTTTTTTTTTTGGTTGGATTGAATGAGTGAATGTGATTGAAATTGGTTGAAAATATCTAAACAAGGATAAATATAAAATTTGAGCAAGATTAACAAAAACTAAGAGAGAACAAATATATATCAACTTTGTTTTTACACTCTCTTCCATTTTTTGGTTGGATTGAATGAGTGATTGTGATTGAAATTAGTTGAAAATACCTAAACAAGGCTATATACAAAAATTGAGTAAGATTAGAAGTGATTTAGACTGGTTTCAGGCAAAAAATCATACCTAATAATCCAACTATGACATGCGTATATCACATTGTATATCATGTACATCATATGTGTATATCACTATGTATATCGATAGACAACACATTTTCTTATTGATACCCGTATATATCACATTATATATCGTATATATAACACATATTTTCATGAATATACACATATATACATAATATACATGAGATATACACTGATTACAATAGGGGATACACATGCAGAGTCATCTTGAACTGGAGTTTTCAATATGAAATGCATTTTACAAAGAAGGAAAATAAAATTTTTAATAACTTTATTGGATACAAGCATTATTATTATGTTATACATAGTAATATACAAATAATATAATTATTTAAAAATGATTTTTTTATATAGCATGTTTAAGCAAGTTCTAAAATATAAAAATAATAAATATAATTATGGGAGTAAATAATATTTTAGTCTACAAAAAAAATTAATTTTTGATGTACACAAAGAAGAAAAATAAAGGTATGATATTTATTTTGGTATACATATGTCCGGTGTGCTATATACTGTGATATACAAATAATATAATATTTTTATTATGATATACATTGATATAAAGGCAGCAATAACTATATATATAATTTATATTATTCATATATTTAATATACATGCTGGTATAGACAAAGCAAAAAAAAAAACGTTATGATATACATATTATTGTTGTGCTATACATTTATTGGCTATTTGATGCCAATATCTAT
Source organism: Nicotiana noctiflora (assembly GCA_032618575.1). Lineage (NCBI taxonomy): Eukaryota > Viridiplantae > Streptophyta > Magnoliopsida > Solanales > Solanaceae > Nicotiana > Nicotiana noctiflora. Next base: position 27,075 of record JASVEL010003744.1, on the reverse strand, counting down.
GACTAGGGCTATTTTCTTCCAATTATATGAATAACTTTTATAGCATGCCAAAACCCCTTAGGTAAATAGAAGTTCATATTCATTATTTACTTTTTCTAGTCATATAAATAAAATATAAATTTATTATACATAACAATATGTATATAATATATAAATTATTCATATATTATACCTCCATAAGTTATTTTTAGCCGAAGTTGTTGAATGAGGGGCTATTTGGGTGAATTCTTCTTGTTTTGGAGACTACTAAGTAGGGGTGTTCACGGATCGATTTTTGATTAAAACCAAATCCAACCAAAACCAAACCAAATTAAATACAAACCATCGGTTTGATTATTTTTGGTTTGGTTTGGTTTGATTCAGTTTTTCGATTCTTAGTAAGCTAATGATAAGTCGATAATATTAAAACAACGCTAGGCAACAATGTGAAAATAATTTGCCAAATTTATGTTTTTTTTATATATTTCTTTGAGAACTGAAAGTTTATTTACATGTTTATATGAAAAGAATGAACAAAAAACAAACTAAAAGTTTGCTTTCTCAAGCTTTAGCCATCATTGTCTTGCAATTTGAATGTGCTTTCTTTACTCTTGTGGTAATTTTTTTTAAACTCTTCTTTTAGGCTAAAGTGTGTGTGGAGGGTTAGAGAGTTAGAGTTTATTAATGAAATGAAAATTGGTCGAATCCTATTGTTTTGAGCTTAGATAATCTTTTAAGATATAACTGGATAAACCAAAATTCAAAATAATAATTAAAATTATTAACAAAATGATATTATATAATATATAAATACTTATAAAATTTTGTATATAATTAATCGGTTTGGTTCGGTTTATTTTTCGGTTTGTTAAAATAGAACCAAAACCAAACCAAATATTATCGGTTTTTAAAATTTTAAACCAAAACAAATCCGAATAAAAAAAAATATCATTATACTTAATCGGTTTGGTTCGATTTTCGGTTTGGATCGATTTTCCGTCAAACCATAAACGCTCTTACCATTAAGTTGATGGATGGAGGCTATTTGGGTGAATTCTTTTTGTTTATTCGGCCCATTTCAGAGCCCACTAAGTTTTAAACCGTTGGAATTGGGTTGATTGAATATTCACCCATCTGAAAAGCCTATTACAATCTACCTTACTCTTTTTGTAATTTTGGGGTAAGATCACAAAACTTTCAAATGAGCTGATATTTTTTATTTTTGGTTACACTGGTACTATTACAATTTGTAAATCTAAATTATTAATTTAAAACTAAATAATGGAATGATTTTGAAATTGTAACCTTTCAGACAGGTCACCTGTTTAATGAGCAGTACTTCAATCACAAATTTTATCCTATGAGGTAGTTTTTAAACTTTTGATCGTTGAAGGTTTGCCAATTAGTCATTCATTCTCATGTGGGTTTTTTTCATGCTCAATCCTTTTATAACTATTATTTATAAAAATAGCACTATTTATTATTAATTTTATAAAGAGCATTTTTTCTTATTAAAGACACGTTATAAAAAAATAAGCTCAACATCTAATAAGTTAACTCACTCATTAATCACGGAAAATATTCTTTTTCTTGTCCATCTTCATTTTCCCTTTACAGCATTCATCTTCTTCACTCCATATTTTGAAAAGCTGCTGCATATCTCAATGCCATCTAAATCAAGATGTATTGATTTATACATCTTTTATACCCTGTATATCAGGTATCACTTTAATTTAAAATGTATATTTTATATGTGTATAATTTTTATATATTTATTTGTGAAGTGCTATATTATTTTAAGAGGTATTTTTAATGTATACTATATTTTATATGTGAAGTGTCATTATATATATATATATATATATATATATATTATTTTTTGTATATTTATATACCATCTTAATTAAATTTAAGATATATATTTTTATGTATATTTCACATGTCTAAGTGTCATCTTAATTGAAGATGTATTTTTTATGTATATATTTTGTGTATTTTATATGTGTTAATTCAAAGTATATTCTTATATATATGTATTGCATATATTAACGTATACATACATATATATACATACATACATACATATATATATATATATATATATATATATATATATATATATATATATATATATATATATATATATATATATATATGTATATTGTATATATTAACGTATATTATTATCGAAATAAGAACATTATGTTTTAAGAAAGGAAGAAAAAAGTAAGAGAAAAACTTAAGAAAGATAATTAAAAATACAAATTAATGGAACAAATTTTAAAAATATATTGGTTTCGGTAGAAAATAAAACTAAGAAGACAAAGAAAAAGAAGGAAAGCTAATAGATAAAGAGAGAAAAAAGACATAATTTTTGTACAAATAATTATTAATTTCCCATTCAAATTTCTTATGTTTAGGGATTAATAGTTAATATTCCTATTTAAATGGAACTATATGCTACAAATATAAATATTTTTCAGCCATATCTGTAATATTGAATTTCATGCTAAAAATTTGTTATATTTCTTTTAAACTGTGGCAGTTATATAAAGTCCCCAAATGCAAAGAACTAAACATCGCGCTTTATGTCATGGGAGGCTTTCCAGCCATGCCCTATGACCCCTTGGACGCGCCCCGTGGCATCCTACCAAGCCTCCCAATGCCTAGCGCTACGGACGGCCCCGCGTTCTTGTTCGTGCCAAGTGACAAGCGCGCATGTGCCTCTGTCGCCCCACTGATATCCCTCGCCAGCGCCCAGCCGCAGGCAGATTCCAAAAAGCCGCGCGCGTAGACCCTTATGCCAAAGACGTTGTTTCTGATAAAGGACTTGTTCCTGCTTTGTAGAAAACTAAGTCCTTTCCATTGTAAACATAGAGTAGTTTTATTTTCATGCACTTACATTATAATTCTCCAGCTTTTTCAAGTCTAGTCGTGTAGCTTTGGTTTATTTTTTTTAAGCATTATTAGGGAGATCAAGCAATCAAAACTTTATAGCAAGCAAGCAATTCTCTATACTGATGGCTCTTCCCCTCGACACCGTGTTGCTTTTCTGTAATAGCTTTAATTAATGCAATCCAGCTTTCTTTAAATCTCAATTCTTATTTATGTTCTCTCAATTGCTCTTGACATTGGGTTTTTCGTACGATACTGACGATCTAGTCTAGCGTACGGCGGGGACCTCAGTTGGCGGATAACAGCTGCACCTACATCAGTTGCTTAGCCTTACGTCGCCCTTCCAAAGAACCTCAGGAAGGCACCGCGTAACAGTTGGTATCAGAGCCTAGGCTCGACATCGGACAAAGAAACATATTTACATTTACCACCATTTCTGACCATGGTGAATTATGGAGACCGCATTACGGATATCGAAGGGACATTTGAGGTATTACGGCCTATTGTAGATATGATGCCTGAACTAAGAACCAGTCTACTGCAAAGGTTGGACGACCTGGACTGCAGGGTGCTTCAGGTCGAAGTTGACGTTAAAAACATCAGTCGCGACTCCGATGAGGGAGACCGGCAGATGACAGCCACAGATGCATCCGAAATTTTGACAAATTCAATGTGCTCTTACAGGAGCGCACCGAGGATTTAGCCCACAGGGCACTAGAGGCAGAAAAGGTAACTGCCACGCAACAATCTATTGACAAATTGGCAGACCAACTCAATGTTGTCAACACTGCTTTACAGGGCCTACTCCGAGGAAGTGGAAACCAAATTGGAGGTGTTGTGAACTCTGGTTCCGCGATAAAGAAACTAAAAATTCCTGAGCCAAAGCAATACATTGGTCTAGGAATGCCAAGGAAGTGGAACACTTCATTTTTGATGTCAAATAATATTTTGATGCTGTTGGGGATCTGGAGGAAGCTAAGAAGATAGAAACTGCTGCCATGTACCTTCAGGTGATGCTAAACTCTGGTGGCGGGTGAAGTATGAAACTATCAAGGCCGGTGAAGATGCTCTCGAGACATGGGCAGAACTGAAGTCATCCATACGCCTGCAGTTCTTCCCCGAGAATGTTGAATAAAATGCCAGGAGAAAACTACGGGAGCTTCGCTAGACAAATCAGTGCGGGACTACGTGCGAGAATTTTTGGAACTCATGCTAAGCATACGCGACATGGGCGACAAAGACAAACTCTTCACTTTCATGGAAGGGTTGAAACCTTCTGCCCGCGTGGAGCTATAGAGACAAAGGGTATATACCCTTCCCAAGGCAATCCAAGCAGCTGAATGCCTTGGGGACTATCAAATGGAAGCTCGAAAGGACATGCCTCAGCCGCCTGCCCGAGAAGGCTTCAAAGGGGGCCAGCCTAGTAATAGTGATCCTAAAAAAAGTGGGGGAGATCAAAACTCAAACAAATCTAGAGCTCCCTCCTCCAGCAGCAACAGTGTCACTTCGAACAACAATGACCGGGGGAGAAAGCCTAATTCAGGATGTCGTCACTGCGATAGACCACATTGGAACAATGAATGCCCATCAGGCTATTGATGATGGGAAGGAGGACGAGTCAGACGATGAGGACCAGACTGAACCAGTAGGTACTTTCAATGCAATTGTTGGTTCCATATTTGAGGCATTAGCGGAGACTAGTGCTGGTATCCATAAGAAAAAGGGCTCACATCCAGTCACGAAGAAAGGTAAAAAGAAGGCGAATGAAATGATTCCTCCTAAACAAGAGTGGACCTTAATGTTTGTTGAGATGAAGGTGAATGGCAAGCCCATTCGAGATATGATAGACACGGGTGCTACCCACAACCACTTAGCCTCGACTCACGTAGAGAGCCTTGGACTAGTTGTAGGGAAAGGAAAAGGCAGTGTCAAGGCTATCAACTCACCTCCCCAACTAGTGGGTGGAATATCCAAAGAAGTACTAGTGAAGCTTGGCCCCTACGAAGGAAAATTCAACCTGCGAGTGGTGATCATAGATGACTTTGAGCAGATTGTTGGACTAGAATTCCTAAGACAAACCAACACCATGCTTGTACCATTTGCAGACATGCTACTGATGATAAGAACCAATGGGGCCAAGCCTTGCATTGTCTCGTGACTTCCCATGAAGATGGCCGTTGAGAACAACTTGGCCTTGCAGCTGAATAAGGGGGTCAAAAGGAATGAGCCTACGTTCCTGGCAACCCTGTGCATTGAAGATATAGAATGCTCATCGGGCCACATTCCTAAACTCGTGGAGGAGGTACTACTGGAGTTTGAAGATGTTATGCCACAAGACATGCCAAAGCGTCTCCCGCCTAGGCGCACTATGGACCATGAAATCAAGTTGGTGTCGGATGCGAAGCCACCTGCCCGGGCGCCCTACAGAATGTCAACCCGAACTCACCGAGCTCCGGAGAAAATTGACGGAAATGCTATTACAAGGATCATTTTACCCTCAAATTCCCTATATGGGTCCCCTGTTCTATTCCAAAAGAAACATGATGGCAGCCTGTGACTCTGTGTGGATTTTCGAGCTCTAAACAAAATCGCAGTGAAAAACAAGTACTCTATTCCCTTAATGGCAGACTTGTTCGACAAACTAGGTGGTGCGACGATGTTTACTAAAATAGACCTCAAGACAGGTTATTGGCAAGTTCGAATCGCAGAGGGTGATGAGCACAAGATGACCTATGTAACAAAATATGGGTCGTACGACTTCCTGGTCATGCCGTTCGACTTGTCTAAAGCTCCAGCCACATTTTGCACTCTGATGAACCAAGCCTTCTGGGAGTATATTAATGAATTTGTGATGGTCTACTTAGATGAAACTATGGTGTATAGCCAAACATTGGAAGAACACCTAGTGCATATGCAGAAGGTCCTTGCTCGTTTGCGGGAGCATGAACTATATGCCAAGCTGTCCAAATGCTCTTTTGCTCAAAAGCAAATTGACTTCCTTGGACATGTTATTGAGGAAGGACGCATCAAGATGGATCAACAGAAGATTCAGGCCATCATAAACTGGTTGCCGCCAAAGGATGTCCACGCCTTGAGGGCGTTCCTTGGCCTATGCAACTTCTACCGGGGGTTTGTGAAAAACTACTCCCTTATTGGTGTGCCACTGGCAAAACTACTCAAGAAAGTCACACCTTGGGATTGGGACCAATGAGAGTGGAGGCCTTCAATGCATTAAAAGTGGCTATGTCTAGTAGTCCCGTCTTGGCTCTCCCTGATTTGGCCAAGCCGTTCGAGGTACAAACGGATGTATCTGACTATGCTCTTGGTGGGGTCTTGATGCAAGAAGGGCAACCCGTAGCGTACGAGAGTCAGAAGATGAAGGATGCAGAGCGACGCTATGCTACCCATGAGAAAGAATTATTGGCTGTCGTTCATTGCTTGTACCTTTGGAGGCACTATCAGTTGGGAACCCCGTTCATGGTGAAGACAGACAACACAGTGGTTAGCCATTTCATGACCCAGCCAAAGCTGAATGGTCGACTGGCCAGGTGGCAGGCACTCCTAGCAAAATTCCATTTCAACTTGGAGTACCGCAGTGTAAAGACCAATCATGTTGCTGATGCACTCAGTTAAAGAGCCTACCTAGCATCGGTGTGCCTACTCGCCACCCTAAAGGAGAGCGAAGCAGCCACCTCCATCAAGGACTAGATACAAGATTTACTCACAAAGTATCCCGCTGCTCAGTATTTGGTTGATTTGGTAGTACAAGGCAAGACTCGCCAGTTCTACATGAAAGATGGTTTTCTGAAAGTCAAAGGGAACCGACTTTATATTCCAAAAGGAGGAGATCTACAGAGGACTCTTCTTGCAGAATGTCATGATACTCTATGGGCTGGCCATCCCGGTGAAGAACGCACCATGGCGTTGCTTCGTCGTGCCTATTATTGGCCCCAAATGGCCGACGATGTCGCTCAGTATGTGAAGACTTGTCTAGTATGCAAGAAGGACAAGTCAGACCGCTTGACACAAGCGGGACTCTTGGAAACTCTAGCTGTCCTAAAGAGACCTTGGGAGAGCGTTTCTCTGGATTTCATCACCGGATTTCCCAAGGTCGGATATCTCACAACTATCTTGGTTGTGCTAAACCGGTTTTCCATGTATGCCATCTTTATTACAGCTCCACAATATATTTTAGCAGAAGATACAACTCGACTCTTCTTCTTTCGTGTCATCAAATATTAGGGTCTGCCCAAAGACATTGTTAGTGATCGCAACTCACGCTTCACCAACAACTTTTGGACCCAACATTTTAAGTGCATTGGGTCAAAATTGAGTCAAAGCTCAAGTTTTCACCCACAATCTGATGGCCAGACGGAGTGGTTCAATGGTATGTTGGAGGAATATCTCCGCCACTTTGTAACCGGATCTCAGAAGAATTGGGTGAAGCTTCTGAATGCTGCTCAATTGTGTTTCAATTCACAAAAGAGCTTACAAACAAAAAAACTTTTGAAATTGTTACCGGACAACAATCGCTACTCCCACACACGGTGAATGCACCAAACATGGCTAAGTCTCCTCAAGCTGCTAGCTTCTCAAAAGAGTGGAAGCAAAATCCGGAGATAGTATGGAGCTATCTTGTCAAAGCTCAAAAGCGGATGAAGAGGCATGCTGATCAGAATCGTCGCTTTGTTGAATATCAAGTAGGAGACAACGTGATGGTCAAAATCCCAAAGTGGTACTTATTTGCGGGAGTCCATGACCCTCGCCTATTGCAAAAATATATTGGACCCTTATCCATTTAGAGGCATATTGGGAAAGTTACATACCGGGTGGATACCCCATCCTGGTGGAAAATTCATCCTGTCTTCCATGTCAGTCTCCTGAAACCTTTTCGAGAAGACATGGAGGATCCTTCAAGGAGCCAGCTTACAATACCCAGTATTTGGGGTCTCAATTCAACCGAAAAAAGGTGTGTTGAAGCTATCCTTGAAGATAGAGTGATTCATGCTTCAAGGAAATATCACCAAGAATTCTTGGTAAAATAACAGAGTTGTGATGCAGAAGAGAATACTTGGTAGAGGGGAACAAACCTCAAAGCCTACAAGAGCCTCATTGAAGATTATTTTGCAAGTAAGGCGCTGTGGATGTCGCCAACTCAGGTGGGGGAGAATTTCATGGACGGCTTTCCTTCTATGCCCCATAACCCCTTGGGCGCGCCCCATGGCGTCCTAGTAAGCCTCCAAACGCCTAGCGCCACTGACGGCCCCGTGGTCTTGGACGCGCCAAGCGACAAGCGCGCAGGTGCCTTTGTTGTCCCACCGATAGCGACGCACACGCAGACCCTGATGCTAAAGAAGCTGCTGCTGACAAAGGACCTGTTCCTGCTTTGTAGAAAACTAAGTCCTTTCCATTGTAAATATGGAGTAGTTTTAATTTCATGCACTTACATTATGATTCTCCAGCTTTTTCAAGTCTAGTCGTGTAGCTTTGTTTTATTGTTTTACGCATTATCAGGGGGGATCAAGCAATAAAAACTTTCTAGCAAGCAAACAATTCTCTGTACTGGTGTTTCCCCCCCTGACACCATGTTACTTTTTTGTAATAGCTTTCATTAATGCAATCCAGCTTTCTTGAAATCTCAATTCTCATTTTTGTTCTCTCAATTGCTTTTGATATTGGCTTTTTCGTACAGCACTAACGATCTAGTCTAGCATACGGCGGGGACCTCAGTTGGCGGACAGCAGTTGTACCAATATCAGTTGCTTAGCCTTACGTCGCCCTTCCAAAGAATCTCAGGAAGGCGCCGCGTAACACTTATAATATCCTATTTCTACCATTTTCTTCTCTTTTTGTGATCCTTGGTCTACCCTTTTCTCCCATTTTCAGAAGACACAGGAGTGACTGTTTGCAAGGCCATGGCCCAAACTTTTTAGTTGATGTACATATTTTTGAGTGAATAAAATGATAGTTTTGCACTAATTTTTCGTTATATGCGAAATCTGAAAAATGACAAAATCATATGTGGTTTATTATATGTAAAGTCAACGTATATTGCACGAGGTTTTCTTTAATTTGAATTCGTAACTTTATAATACGCGCAATGATTGCGTCATAGGCTCCCCATCCCCTGTGCGAATGCAAAAATTCAGGGAAGTGTAGAATTTAAACTTAGGTAGAAATAACTGATTTTGAGTAGGAGGGTGGCTCAACGGATCTCCTAGTCTAAGATGAAATTATATCGAGGGAACTTTAAATTTATATCATAAAATTTTTATGCTAACCAAACTTTATTCTAAACGACAAATTAAAAAGAAATTTATCTCGTAGTAATATTTTTTATAAAAACAAATAGCAAGAAGAGCACAAAGAATATAGGGGTGGATTATCAGATGTTGAGGTCGAAACCCAAAGTGAAGTTTTATTTGGCTATGGTCACAAATAATAAAAAGAAATGAACGTACATAACGTAATAGTTTAAGCTTTGAGAATAAAGATTTAGAGTGAATGTTGGAAGTGCCCTAAGTCAAATTAGGCAGCCGCCTCAGTAGCCCAGCCATAGGGACGTCCCTGTTAAGTGGTACTCCCTCTGTCTCATATTATGTGTTGTATTTTTCTTTTATACGCCCTTAAGAAATATTAATTAGGAAAATAATTGGACTATTATAGCCTTCTTTATGTCTTAAGGTAAAATATCTCATCATTGAATATTTGTTCTATTTATGTGTTATCTCTATCTTTAAGAATAATTATTACTAAGGGTAAAAAAGGAAAAGAAAAATTACTCCCTCCGATCGACAATAAGTGACCAATTTTCTTCGGGGACACCCTTTAAAGAAATACTAAATTGCAGACGAAAAGAGTTAGTACGACTAAACTACCTTTTATTAAATGTTGCCCCATAGTTATAGTAGTAGTTACTTCTCTTCTCAAATGTAAGGTGTAAATGATTTTTTTTGGATATGTACATAAGGTTACTTTGAAAAATAAAATTGAGTTTTCTCTTGATTATATAAATGAACATTTATGTTGGACCAAAATAAAACAATAAATTGGTCATTTATTGTAGATCGAAGAAGATAACTTTATCTTAAACTTTTAAAATGATAAATAATTTAAGATAACTATTTTAACGACTATGAGACGGAGAAAATAGTATATATCGAAGAAGAGTCCAAAACTTTTTTAATAATTTTTTGGACAAAAGTTATATTTTTAATGCTAAAAAAAGTTACATAAATAGCTATTTCGCAGTATAATACTATGAATTACCTAAACGAAAATTTGGCCGTTAAAGCAATTCGCAGTACAATACTGCAAATTTTAATTTTTATTTGTAATTCATAGTATAATACTACGAATTATAATTTTTTTTGTAATTCGCCGTATTATACTGCGAATTATATTTTTTTAGTTCGTATTATTACTGTGTAACGACCCGGCCCGTTGTTACGGGAGTTATCGCCCCATTTTCTTTATTTAACACTTCAATATGCTTATTTATATGTGTTCGGAAAGTTAGAAGTAAATCGGAGGGAATTTAGATAGAAATGAGGCCATAAACCTCTTTATGAGAAGGATACTTTGGAAAAGTAAACCGAATGTTGACCGATGAGTTAGACAGCTCAGAATTGAGCTCTGACTTTGACTAGTTTCGGGGGATCATTTATGACTTAGAAGAGCAATCAGAATCGAATTTGGAGGTCCGGTGTAGTTTTAGGCTTGAATTGGCTAAGGTTGAATTTTGGCAAAATCCGAACGGTACGTGAGATTTTGATCCAGGGCTCGGAATAAAATTCTGAGAGTAGCAATAGCTCAGTTAGGTGATTTTGGATATGCGTGCAAAATTTTAGGCCATTCGGAGATGTTTAGGTCGGGGTTTAGATCGAATGTTAGTTTCGGAAGTTTAAAGAAACTTAGGCTTGAATCCATGTGAAAATGGAGATTTTGATATTTATGATGGTGTTTTTATGTGACGAGCAAGTTTGAATGAGGTAATGTGATGTATTGGTGTCTTTGGTTGAGGTCCCGGGGGTCTCAGGATCATTTCGGATGGCCAACAGGCAAGTTTTGATCATAAAATTTCTGCAGAAAATTGCAGACAACTGTTACTCTATGCGATCACATAGACAGGATTGCGATCGCATAGAAGAGTCTGGAGGGGAGAAGAATTAATGCTATGCGATCGCGTGAAAGGCATTGCGATCGCATAGGTTGCTGAGTTTGTGCAATGCGATCGCGTGAGCTTGGGTGCGATCGCGAAGGGTAAGGGCGCGAAGCTATGCGATCGCATGGCTAGGCCTGCGATCGTAGAGAAGAAAATCCAAGCCTGGAAAATTTGCTCTATGCGACCGCAATAGTGGCCCTACGATCGCATAGAAGGCGACGACCGTGCAGAAACAGATTAATTAAACACCAGACGCGACCCTAATCATTATTTCACTAATTTCACTTCGTTTAGAGAGGGTTTTGGGTGTTGTAAAGAGAGGAATCAATGGGGTAACATCGGAGGTAAGTTTCTTGACTCAAAAACACGATTTTATGATAGAATTAACATCAAACTTCATGAATTTGGATAGAAATTGTGAAGAATTAGGGCCTAGGTTTTGAAAACAAAAATTTTACTTTGAAAGGCCATTCAAATTCCGATTTCGATATATTTTATATGCAGGACTCGTGGCGAGACGAGGAACACGTTGGTATGAATTTCGGAATTTTTCGAGAAGCTGGCCTGTTGTCCGGGTTTTACCAACTTGGTGTATTATCGCGTATTTCGTGTAAATTGAACTGGGTTATGTTTCTTTGACCCGTATTTGATATAATTGTTGTGGCTTGACTAGATTCTACGCACGAGGCGGCGAATTCAAAGGGAAAGGGCATTGCGGATGAGTCCACGGCCAGCTAGAGGTGAGTAGTTTGTGTATATGGTAGCCAGAGGGTTCGAAACCCCGGCTTAGCACATTGTGACGCTAGTAGGGTGTGTCTCGCACCCCGTGACAGGTGCGGGATGGATTGTGACTGGGAATTGAGACTTAGTCCATCCCAAATATGAATAACATGATATATATGTTTGAAACACACTGTGTTATATATATTTGTGGGTTGTAAGCCATGTTTGGGGCGCCGACCTGTAGTATCCCTAGGGGATAGTTATATATGTGATAGCTCTGTTTGCTTAATCACTGATCTTAGTCCTGTTTGATATCACCATGTTGAAATGCTAAGTCACGTGTTATTGAAAAAATTAAATATGTATGTTTTGGAAATAAATAATTTGAACCGTTGTGTGGCTTATATGTATGTTTTGGACTGAGGATGGATCGGGCTGCACGCCGCGGCAGATGATATGTGGATCGGGCTGCACGCCGCAACAGATGATATGAGGATCAGACTGCACGCCACAGTATTATTGCGCTTGGGCTGTAGGAGCCCCTCCGGAGTTTGTACACACCCCTAGTGAGCGCCATCGACGTTAAATGGATAGGGATACACGTCGTAGCGGTTATGTGCATTGCATTGCATCGTTTTCTGTTGAATTATCTATGATAATTGTAATGTACTGTTGTTGCTAGTTCGTATGAGGAATCGGACTGTAGTTTAGCTTCATTATGTGGTATTCTGTGGATTTCTTACTTTCAGCTACTTGTATATATTTATTACTCACCGAGTACTTAGTACTCACCCCTACTCCCAGCACCTTTGTGTGCAGATTCAGGTACACAGGAGGGATAAACGAGCACTCCAGCTTTTATCAATATTTATCCGAGTTGCTGAGGTAGCTGTCGCCGTTCGCAGGACCTGGCTTCTCTTCTTATTCCAGTTTTTCTTTATATATACATTATTCAAATTTGAGTATTTTGTTCAGATATTGTTATCCGATCATGTTTAGAGGCTCTGGACTCGTGACCCTAGATCTTTGGGTGATTATTCAGTTAGCTTTGTTGTTGATAATAATATTCAAGTAATTGATTTGAGCTTCATGCTCAGGATGAGAGTGTAAATGGTCGGGCTTGCCTAGCAGTTGTGTTGGGCGCCATCATGACCGGGATTGGGGTCGTGACAAGTTGGTATCAAAGCCAGGTTACTTGGCCTCATGTGTCTTGAGCCGGTTTGTAGTCTCGTGGATCGGTACGGGGACACTGTATTTATCCTCGGGAGGCTCCAGACCTTTAGGAAACACTTCACATTTCTTGGAATTCTTATCGTGCGTACTTGATTCATCTTGAGATATAATTTTTGAAATTCCTTCCACACGTTTGTGTATGCATCGAGCGCTTAGTAATATGATTGCCTTGATGGCTTGTGATTCCCCGATCGAGGGACGAGATATAATCTCCGTAAGTTCATGTTAGGCCAGTCGGGAGGACTTGAGGCCAGATCTTTGTCTATGACTTGAGCACCCCGGTGCTAATTTTACGAGCTGGCATTATGAAATTTCGTGTGATCGGTATTGTCCCTAACTGTGGAAATGGCAGCTTAATAATGTGTGAGCTGTCAGGTGTTAGATCCTTATTGTAATCTGTTTTGTAGCCCCGAACTATGGGCTTGGTGAATATTTTTCATATCTCTTAGTTGGAAGGTAAAGTGCCTTACGTGTAGTAAAACGAGTTTAGACTGAGGAAGACTAAAGTGAATATGCTATGTGTATCCTGGTGGAAGGTGTCGTACTGAAATACTAGATTGAGGCAAAGTAGGTGGGTTGATTCTTAGGTGTAATCGAAAGGTATTTGATATGTGTTATGATTCGAGCAGGTGCAACGCATGTTCAGGTATCAATTTTGATAGTATAACTCGTGTAGTATTGAGATTAATGTTGTTGATATATATTGTGATGTCTTGTTGAGTTGTGGATGTATTGTTAGAATGGTTTTGGTGATTCTCTGGCAGGTAGATAGGCCAAATTACAAAGGAAACTCTGTCAAAATTTTTGGAAAAATTCGGGACTTATAAAGGGGTTGTCACCTAAAGAATGGGCTTAGCTGTTGTGTGTGACGGAATACAAGAATTGCAAAAGAGTTAAGATTTTTGATGATTCGAGTCTCCACCAAAGCTTGTATATGACTTGAGTTCAATCTCACTATAACATTGTGGCGTCATTTGAACGAGAATGCTATGAGTGGTTAAAAGTGCTTTGATATATGGCTTCGAGCTAAGTTGGGGACGTTGTTATTGACTAACTGATTGCATTATTGTGTGCTGTGTTGATTCTGTCTCCAAGCATGTTGGAAATGATGAAGGTTATGGTGCTTTGTAGATGTGAAGAAATACTAGGATGGTTGAACGGCCGTTGCTAAAGAATGTTCGGTGTATAGAAAGGGAAGATAGCTAATTATATTTGTATGTGATCATGTTCAGCGATGTCAGAGTTCTAACAAGGCACGAGTGGTTATGTTCAATAAGGTAGTTGAATTATAACTGTATAAGGGTTAATAACGCCCGAGGATAGCCTTGCGGTGTTCAAGATTTTCGCTTGCAACAGTCAAGTGCCTTAAGATTGTGTACGTGGCTAAAGACCGTGGTTTCATTAGAAGAAATCGAGACTTGTGTTACATTATTGAATGATGAGATTCTACGTATCTATATTGGAGAGTAATGATAACGAATTCAAAAATTTGTAGGAAGTTCTTCAAGGTAAAGTGTTGTAGACTGTGCTACCTCTGGGAAACGTATGAGGGAGTATTCAGCGGCATGTGAACCTTAGACCGTGTGGTCTTGGGTATGAGTCTTGTATGGTAACCTGAGTTGAAGTATTGTGATCCTTCAGTAAAGGAGAATATTAAATTAAAGATGAATCGGAAAGGAATTGGGTAAATGGAACAACTTATTAATAAACTAAAACGGTATGATAAGGATACAATTAACTCCTGGTATGTGTTTGAAGTAATGAGTTTTGCAACTATGGTGTGACCAAGCTCTTGAGTGCTGCCAGTTGCATAGCTCGATGTGGGTAAAAGGACTCAGTCCTGACCGTTAAACTTATGCAATGAATTGGAAGAAATAGTTTGTGATGTGTCTTACCGTGGGTTGAAAATGAGTGTATTTCATGTTGGTATGCGAAGCTGGGAATGTGTAATGAGTTTTCTTCTATATGGAATCGTGAAAGTCCTTGACTAGTTGAGCGCGTCAATGTTTGCGACGTAGGAAAAGGATAGAAGTTTCCATGTTATCTTAGCGTGGTATGGTATATACGATGTGTTATGGAAAGTTGATAATGACATGTTCAAGGTTTTGAGATCAGTTCATAATATATAGGAAGTCATTAAAAAAAAATTATTGACCAGCGCGGGCAGCTACAGGTGATTTAAGAATCGATCTTTCTAGCGATTAAGGGGAAAAAAACGGTACTGCTATTCCAGTGATTTGGCAGAGTATGTGGTCAAAACGGAAAGGTAATGTAAACTGATAATATCTAGTGGTATTGTGGTATCCTCTTTATGGATTAACGTTGCTGATTGAGTTGTTGATGGCATAGGGAATTTTCTGAATGGCTTTCGTGGTATGAATGGATACTTGATGTGGGTTATGAATTCGTACAGTGGAGTGTGGAATCAAGCATAGTGATTTATGTGTTATATATGTGTTGAAGACTAGAAGTTCTCGTAATCTGCCTATGCAGTGGTGGTATATATCGTGTATATCAGCACCGTTTAGCGGGTATTGAAAATTGGAAGCCCTAGTGGCTCTCTCTAAGCTTGATATGATGAATTTGAATAATGATATATGATTGCAGATTGGTTGTCATAAGTCAGGTTGTCTAGACTAATATGATATGGACTATGTCGAAAAATGTCACAAATTGCGTAGCAGAGTGCATCAGATGATGTTCCAACAGGGTAGCTGTACCCCAGGACCAGCGGACGGCTGGTAGGTATTGCTCTATCAGTTGGGCCTTCGTGGCAGATATCAGTGCAGAGGTTTCTACTATTGATTCAGTATCGGTATCGGGGAACTTTGTCGGATGCGTTTCTTGTGGACGAGCTTGAGACTATATATATTTATTGTAATGAGAAATTTGACTCGGTGTGCATTTCTTTTTGCGAGATTTATGGGCAGATCAGGTGGCATGCCGCCAAGGGTTTATTGGATCGGGTGGCACGCCGCCACAGGTATGGTATCTCGGTCGGGTGCCACGCCCCCACGGGTATGTTAGTTTGAGCAGGTTGCACGCTGCAACCGTATGACATGGAGAATAGTTTCTCTATATGTTACCTTGTGTACAATACTTCCTAGTCTCTGAGGAAAGTCAGTGTTGGGTGTCGCTCGGCAAATGGCGCATCGTTTGTGTCCTTACAAGACTTGATGGCGTATATTAATTGTTTCACCGTGGATGAGATTGATTGCTTGAGTTCAGACCTAAATCTGTGTGTGGCTGACTTTTTTGAGCATGATGAGATGACTTAGGTGCTTCATGGGTAATAGTGTTTGGAGGGAATCATAAGTTGTGTCAAGGCCATATGATGTTATGACCATTCGAGGAGAATTCAGGTACTCTATTTCTATAATGCGAGACTGGATCTCAGTCCTATGTTACGATGGTACGGAGGAATTGAATTACAACTTTTGTGTTTGAGTTAGTTGTCATGATTTGAGTATGTTCGGACGTTTCTTATTGGAGCCTGTGTTGTGCTCGTCGTGGCTTAGGCCAGTGTTGAGGTGTCATATCACTAGTGCGGTGCATTATACTCGAAATGATCATTGGAGCCGTTAATGAGTGCGGGCATATGTGGTTTAAGCTGGTTAGAAAGGTAATATCGAGGCTTGGCTCGGAAATCTATTGTGGTATCAGTTAAAAGGGAAATGGAATCATGAATGGATGGCCTGAGAAATGGATTCGATATATCGCGTGTTTCAGCTGCCGTGGACAGGATATGGAAGTATTGGAATAGGACTTTAGCTAACGAGGAAGGTTTTTCAGTAGTATCTGGCCATTGTACGAAATTGTTGTGATTAGAGGGCATCGTCTCGAGTGATTGGGTTGTTTGGTACACCATAATATCTCACCTGGAGTGGCGAGTATAGGCTATTACAGTTGGTTCGGCTGTATTCTGAGTATAGACGTGGAAGTCGGAATTGATATATGATTTTGGAAAATACAATGTGGTCTATGGTTTAGATGGACTGTGGAAGTTCAACTATATTGTGTTGTCGGACTTATGATAGATAGGGTGACGTGGTACCACCTCGCATATATGCTTGGTAAGGTCATTCGTCTACTGGGTTGCTTCTAGTACAACTCTGGGTAGGCTCAAGGACGAGCATTTGTTTAAGTTGGGGAGAATGTAACGACCCGGCTCGTTGTTACGAGAGTTATTGCCCCGTTTTCTTCATTTAACACTTCAATATGCTTATTTATATGTGTTCGGAAAGTCAGAAGCAAATCGGAAGGAATTTAGATAGAAATGAGGCCATAAACCTTTTTGTGAGAAGGATAGTTTGGAAAAGTCAACCGAATGTTGATCGATGAGTTAGATAGCTCGGAATTGAATTTTGATGATTCGATTAGTTTCGGGGGATCATTTATGACTTAGGAGAGCAATCAAAATCAAATTCGGAGGTCCGGTGTAGTTTTAGGCTTGAATTGGCTGAGGTTGAATTTTGGCGAAATCCGAACGGTAGGTTAGATTTTAATCCGGGGCTCGGAATGAAATTCCGAGAGTTGTAGTAGCTCCGTTAGGTGATTTTGGATATGCGTGCAAAATTTCAGGTCATTCGGAGATGTTTAAGTCGGGTTTTAGATCGAATGTTAGTTTTGAAAGTTTAAAGAAACTTAGGCTTGAATCCGTGTGAAAATGGAGATTTTGATGTTTACGATGGTATTTTTATGTTACGAGCAAGTTTGAATGAGGTAATGTGATATATTGGTGGCTTTGGTTGAGGTCCCGGGGGTCTCAGAATCATTTCGGATAGCCAATGGGCAAGTTTTGATCATAAAATTTCTGTAGAAAATTGCAGACAGTTGTTACTCTATACGATCGCCTAGACATGATTGCGATAGCATAGAAGAGTATGGAGGGGTGAAGAATTAATGCTATGCGATCATGTGAAAGGCATTGCGATCGCATAGGTTGCTGAGTTTGTGCAATGCGATCGCGTGAGCTTGGGTGCGATCGCGAAGCTATGCGATCGCAAGGCTAGGCCTGCGATCGAAGAGAAGAAAATCAAGGCCTGGAAAATTTGCTCTATGCGATCGCAATAGTGGCCCTGCGATTGCATAGAAGGTGACGACTGTGCAGAAATAGATTAATTAAAAACCAGACGCGACCCTAATCATTATTTTACTAATTTCATTTCGTATAAAGAGGGTTTTGGATGCTGTGAATAGAGGAATCAACGGGGTAACATCGGATGTAAGTTTCTTGACTAAAAAATACGATTTTATGATAGAATTAACATCAAACTTCATAAATTTGGGTAGAAATTATGAAGAATTAGGGCCTAGGTTTTGAAAACAAAAATTTTACTTTTGAAATTCCATTCGAACTCCGATTTCGATAAAATTTATATGCACGGACTCGTGGCGAGACGAGGAACATGTTGGTATGAATTTCAGAATTTTTCGAGAAGCGGGCCCGGGGTCCGGATTTTACCAACTTGGTGTATTATCGTGTATTTCGTGTAAATTGAATTGGCTTATGTTTCTTTGACACGTATTTGATATAATTGTTGTGGTTTGACTAGATTCTACGCACGAGGTGGCGAATTCAAAGGGAAAAGGCATCGCGGACGGGTCCACGGCCGGCTAGAGGTGAGTAGTTTGTGTATATGGTAGCCTGAGGGTTCGAAACCCCGGCTTAGCACATTGTGACGCTTGTAGGGCGTGGCTCGCACCCCGTGGCAGGTGCGGGATTGATTGTGACCGGGGATTGAGACTTAGTCCATCCCAGATGTTAATAATATGTTATACGCGGTTGAAACGCACATTGTGTTAGATATATTTTGTGGGCTGTAAGCCATGTTTGGGGGCCTTGTGTCGACCTGTAGTATCCCCAGGGGATAATTATATATGTGATAGCTCTGTTTGCTTAATCACTGATCTCAGTCCTAGTTTGATATCACCATGCTGAAATGCTAAGTCACATGTTCTTGAAAAAATTAAATAAAATTAAAGTATTTTCATAATTAATGAACCGGAATCTGGAAATAAATAATTTGACCTGTTGTGTGGCTTATATGTATGTTTTGGACTGAGGATGGATCGGGCTGCACGTCGCAGCGGATTGGGCTGCACACCGCAGCAGATGATGTAAGGATCGGGCTGCACACCGCAACAGATGATATGATATTGCGCTTGAGCTGAAAGAGCCCCTCCGGAGTCTGTACACACCCCGAGTGAGCGCCGTTGACGTTAAACGGATCGGGCTACACGCCGTACCGGTCATATGCATTGCATTTTTATCTGTTGAATTATCTGTGATAATTGTAATGTACTATTGTTGCTGGTTCGTAGGAGGAATCAGACTGTAGTTGTCACGACCCGGATTTCCCACCATCGGAGTCATGATGGCGCCTACTAAATGGAAGCTAGGCAAGCCAAATATTAATTACACCTCCATTAATTACCAAATTATTATTAAGACTTATTATTAAAAACATATAAATTACAACGGAATAATCAAAATTAGCGGAAGACTTAGTCAAATATGATAAAGAAAACCCAACCATGATACACTACCCAAGACTGGTGTCACAATACTCACGAACTTCTAAGAATAATACACATAATTGTATGAAAGAAAATTACAAGCCGTTTATCTTGATTACATGAGATAACAGAATGAAAAACGTAGATAGATGCGGACGCCTGCAAGGCTACCTCGTAATCTGAATAGTCGGAAAATCCACAAGTCGCTACTGCCGCTGCTGCTGTCCGTAACCTGTATCTGCACAAAAAGAGCGCAGAGTGTAGTATCACGACAACCGACCCCATGTGCTGGTAAGTGCCTGGCCTATCCCAGCGAAATAGTGACGAGACTAAGGCCAGTATATATATATATATATATATATATATATATATATATATATATATATATATATATATATATATATATATATATATATATATATATATATATATATATATATATATATATATATATATATATATATATATATATATATCATAAGGAAATACTCTACTCTGAAATAACAGTCAATAACTCACGATATCCAGAATAATCTAATCAACGTAATAAATCTTACTTTCATGTCTCAATTCCTCTCTCATTTCATATCTCGTGGTAGGCGTACCACCCGCTCCCAACTATCACGGTAATTATATCTTGTGGTAGGCGTACCACCCGCTCCCAACTATATCAATAGGCTACCGGCAACTATGGCCAATGCCAAGATTTAAATCATTTTGTGGTCGGCATGCCACACGATCCCATTTCTTATTATATAAGTGGTCGGCGCGCCACACGATCCCAATCCATAAATATATATATAAGTGGTCGGCGCTACACGATCCCAATTCACAAATATATATATTACCGGCATTTAGCCAATAATCTTTGCATCAACAATATTTATAATTACCGGTTTTAAACCAATAATTGATATTAATTTCAACAATTTATCTCCATTACCGGTATAACACCAATAACTCTTAGTCAACAATTTATTCATAACTAAATTCCTATTCCTTCGAGCTAGGATAGAACAAACACTTACCTCGAAAGTTTACGAACGATTCAATCCGTAGCAATGCCTTTTCTTTTCGAATTTGACTCCAATCCAATCGTATCTATACACAATTGATTTAATATCATCAATACTACTCAACAAACTAATTCCTAAGACCAATTACAACTTTTACAACATTCTGCCCGGAATAGTAATTTTCGACCCCGGGCCCACATGGTCGGAACTCGGGGTTAGGACCAAAATTCGGTTACCCATCCCCCCACGAGTTCATGTATATGATTTGTTTCAAAATTGGACCTCAATTCGAGGTCCAATTTCCCAATTTACGAAAAACCCTATATTTTAACAAAAACAAGAAATTCTACCATGAAAACCTTTGATTTCTTTTGGAAACAAATGATGTTAGGAATTGAAAGAATTAAGTAAAAAGTGACTTACAATTGTTTTGATGAAGAAAGAATCCGTGAAGAATCGTAAATGGGTGTTTTTGTTTTGTAAACCTTGAAGAATCGCAAATGGGTGTTTCCGTGAACATATGTTCGCATTTGCGAACTAGGCTGCCTCTAGGGACTTTCGCATTTGCGAACGATTGTTCGCATTTGCGAACAAGGCTGGGCTGAGGGACCTTCGCATTTGCGAAGAATGCTTCGCATTTGCGAAGCATGCCTTTTCACCGGAGGCCTTGCAATTGCGAGGTTTGCTTCGCATTTGCGAACCCAAACGGTCCTGGGCACCTTCGCATTTGCGACCAAGGGTTCGCATTTGCGAACCCTGCCTTGACCCGCCACCTTCGCAATTGCGAGAAATACTTCGCAATTGCGAAGACAACAGCTGGGTGAAAAACCAGCAGTGCAAAAACTCAGAATTTCATCCAACGGCCTATCAAATCTTTACCCGAGCTCCCCGGGCTCCAAACCAAACATGTACACAACATCAAAAACACATTATGAACTTGTTCGTGCGATCACATCGCCAAAATAACATCAAAATCAATGAATTGAGCCTTAAAACTCAAGAATTTTTTCAAATTTCAAAATTTCCAAAATATCCAATTTAAGGCCGAAACACGTCAAACGACGTCCGTTTTCAACCAAACTTTACAGGAAGTGCTTAACCAACATATATGACCTGTACCGGGCGTCGGAACCAAAATACGAGCCCGATACTAGTACTTTTTAATAAAAATTTAGTTTCTTTTTCCTTAAACATTTTCAGAAAATAATTTAATAGAAAAATTCTTTTACCGGGGTTCTAGACCTCGGATTTCAATTCCGGGCATACGCCCAAGTTCCATATTTTTCTACGGATTTTCTGAGACCGTCAAATCACGGATCCGGGTCCGTTTACCAAAAATGTTGACCAAAGTCAACCATATCAATATTAATATCAAAATTCTTCAACTTTTTCACATATTTCACATATTTCAACATAAAAATTTTCCAACTTTGTGCCCGGACTGTGCACGCAAATCGAGGCAACTATAAATGAGGTTTTCAAGACCTCAAAAGCTGGAATGATTAATAAAACAAGTGATGACCCTTTGGGTCGTCACAATCTCCACCTCTAAAACAACCGTTCGTCCTCGAACGGACAAAAGAAAGAAGTACCTGAGTCAGGAAACAAATGTGGGTAGCGGCTCCGCATATCAGACTCAGACTCCCAGGTCGATGCCTCAGGAGGCTGACCTCTCCACTGAACACGCACAGAAGGATAACTCTTCGACCTCAACTGTCGAACCTGCCGGTCTAGAATGGCCACCGGCTCCTCCTCGTAGGATAGATCATTATCCAATTGGACAACACTGAAGTCTAACACACGTGTGGGATCGCCGTGGTATCTCCGAAGCATAGATACATGAAAAAATGGATGCACGACTGATAAGCTGGGCGGTAGAGCTAGTCTGTAAGCCACCCCTCCCACTCGGTCTAGAATCTCAAATGGACCAATATACCTATAGCCGAGCTTGCCCTTCTTCCCGAACCTCATCACGCCCTTCATAGGCGACACTCGGAGCAATACTTGCTCACCAACTATGAAATCTACATCTCGAACCTTACGATCCGCATAAGTCTTCTGTCTGGACTGAGCTGAATGCAATCTCTCCTGGATAGTCTTGACCTTATCCAAGGCCTCCTGAACTAAGTCTGTACCCAACAACCGAGCCTCCCCCGGCTCAAACCATCCGACTGGAGATCGACATCGCCTACCATACAATGCCTCATACGGGGCCATCTGGATGCTGGACTGGTAGCTGTTATTGTAGGCGAACTCTGCTAATGGCAGAAACTGGTCCCACGAGCCTCCGAAATCAATAACACATGCTCGAAGCATGTCCTCTAGAATCCGAATAGTCCTCTCTGACCGGCCATCCGTCCGAGGATGAAATGCCGTACTCAACCGAACCCGAGTGCCTAACTCCCGCCGGACCGCTCTCCAGAACCGCGAGGTAAACTGCATACCCCGATCAGAGATAATAGATACTGGCACTCCATGGAGACGAACAATCTCCCTAATGTAAACCTCCGCTAACCTCTCCGATGAGTAGGAGACAGATACTGGAATAAAGTGTGCTGACTTGGTCAGCCTATCAACAATGACCCAAATAGCATCAAATTTCCTCCGAGTCAAAGGAAGTCCAATAACGAAATCCATAGTGATCCGCTCCCATTTCCACTCGGGAATTTCAATCCTCTGGAATACACCACCAGGTCTCTGGTGCTCATATTTCACCTGCTGACAATTTAGACACCGAGCGACATACGCAACGATATCTTTCTTCATTCTCCGCCACCAATAGTGTTGCCGTAAGTCCTGGTACATCTTTGCGGCGCCTGGGTGAATAGAATACCGCGAACTGTGGGCCTCCGCTAAGATTAACTCTCGAATCCCTTCGACATCGGGCACACAAACTCGACCCTGCAATTTCAATACCCCATCATCATCTAGATTTACCTGTGTGGCACCTCCCCGCTGTACTGTATCTCTCAACTCACACAAACGAGGATCATCAAATTGCCTCTCACGGATACGCTCTAATAAAGAAGAACGAGCGACCGTGCAGGCTAACACCCTGCTAGGCTCAGAAATGTCTAATCTCACGAACCGGTTAGCTAAGGCCCGGACATCTATAGCTAATGGTCTCTGACTGACCGGAATATATGCAAGACTACCCATGCTGGTAGACTTTCTACTCAATGCATCGGCCACCACATTGGCCTTACCTGGGTGATATAAGATAGTAACATCATAGTCTTTTAGCAACTCTAGCCACCTTCTTTGCCTCATATTCAACTCTTTTTGCTTAAACAAATACTGAACACTCTTATGATCGGTGTATACTTCACATGCTACACCATACAAATAATGCCTCCAGATCTTCAATGCGTGAATAATCGCCGCCAATTCTAGATCATGCACCGGATAGTTCTTCTCATGAATCTTCAACTGCCTCGAAGCATAGGCAATAACCTTGCCATCCTGCATTAACACTGCACCAAGCCCAATACGAGAAGCATCACAATAAACAGTATAAGGTCCCGTACCTGTGGGTAAAACCAATACCGATGCTGTGGTCAAGGTTGTCTTGAGCTTTTGAAAGCTCGCCTCACATTCATAGGGCCATTCAAATTGCACACCCTTCTGGGTCAATCTAGTCAGTGGGGTTGCAATAGATGAAAATCCATCTACGAATCGGCGATAATAACCCGCTAACCCCAAGAAACTCCGAATATATGTGGCTGATGTCGGTCTAGGCCAGTTCTTGACTGCCTCAATTTTCTTCGGATCAACCTGAATACCTGCTGCCGTCACAATATGACCCAGGAATGCAACCGAACTTAGCCAAAATTCACACTTTGAAAATTTCGCATATAGCTGGCTATCTCTTAGAGTCTGCAAGGCCACTCTGAGATGTTGCGCATGTTCCTCCTGACTATGGGAATATATTAATATGTCATCAATGAAGACTATTACAAACAAGTCTAAATAAGGCCGGAACACCCGATTCATTAATTCCATAAAAGCTGTTGGAGCATTTGTCAACCCAAAAGACATGACCAAAAATTCATAATGTCCATACCGAGTGCGTAACGCTGTCTTAGGGACATCAGATGCCCTAATCTTCAGCTGATGATAGCCAGATCTCAAATCTATCTTTGAAAATACCTTGGCACCCTGAAGCTTGGTCAAATAAATCATCAATTCGCGGAAGTGGGTATTTATTTTTGATAGTCACCTTGTTTAACTGTCGATAGTCAATGCACATTCTCATCGAACCATCTTTCTTCTTTACAAATAATACAGGTGCACCCCACGGCGAAACACTGGGTCTAATGAAACCCTTTTCAAGTAAATCCTGCAATTGTTCCTTCAATTCTTTTAACTATGGCAGAGCCATACGATATGGGGGAATGGAAATGGGTTGAGTGCCTGGAGCCAAGTCAATGCAAAAATCAATGTCCCTATCCGGCAGCATACCTGGTAAGTCTGAAGGAAATACTTCAGGAAATTCGCGAACCACAGGCACAGAGTCAATAGAAGGAACCTCAGCACTAGAATCACGGACATAGGCCAAATAAGCCAAACATCCCTTGCCAACCATACGCTGAGCTTTAACATAAGAAATAACATTACGGCTAGTATGACCTGAAATTCCTTTCACTCTATACGAGGCAAATTCGGCTAGGCTAAAGTCACAGTCTTGGCATGGCAATCTAAAATAGCATGATACGGAGATAGCCAGTCCATGCCTAGTATAATATCGAAGTCCACCATATTTAGGAGCAATAATTCAGCACGGGTCTCGAGACCCTCAATTACTATAATACATGACCGATGAACTCGATCAACCACAATAGAATCGCCAACTGGTGTAGACACATGAACAGGAACACTCAGTGGATCACTAGGCTGAATCAAGTATGGTGCAAAATAGGAAGACACGTACGAATATGTAGACCCAAGGTCAAATAATGCTGAAACCTTTCTATCAAAAACCAAAATAATACCTGTAATGACAGCATCTGAGGACTCAGACTCTAGTCTGGAATGAAGTGCATAACATCGGGCCGAGCCCCACCAACCTGAGTAGTATCTCTAGGACGATCAACTGCTGGCTGGTCTCTACCTCTATAGATCTAGGCTCCACCTTTATGACCTATGCCTCCACCTCTATGTCCTCTACCCCCGCCTCTAGCTGGCTGGGAAGGCTGTGTGAGAACCAGGGCATGAACCATAGCACGAGAACCCTGCTTCTGAGATCTGTCAGAAGCTCGAGGGCAATACTTTGCAATGTGCCTAAGATCACCGCACGTAAAACAAGCCCTCGGCTGCTGAAAATAGCGAAGTGGTGGTGCACTGATAGGCTGCTGATCAGAGTAGCGTGGCCGAGAATTACGATCACCTGAAGCATCATGAGAAACCTGAAGAGCTGACTGATAAGGCCTAGGAGGATGGCCTCTATCATAAAAATCTCTATCTCCAGACGAGGTACCACTGAATCTACCCGAATTATGAGATCTCTTATCCGATCCATGTCTCGCTCCCCGTGACAGAGCCATCTCGATCCGGCGGGCTGTATTAGCCGCCTCCTGAAAAGTGATTTCAGTTCCTGCCCCCATAGCCATCTGTAGCCGAATTGGCTGATTCAAGCCATCAATAAACCTTCTCACCCTTTCCTGATCTGTGGGAAGTATGATAATAGCATGACGAGCCAGGTCCACGAACCTAGTCTCGTACTGTGTGACAGACATAGAACCCTGATGAAGACGCTCAAATTGTCTGCGCATAACCTCCCGCTGAGTTTCTGGAAGGAACTTCTCCAAGAATAATTCTGCAAACTGCTCCCAAGTCAAAGATGACGATCCCGCTGGCCTGGATAGACAATAATCTCTCCACCAAGTCTTGGCGGAACCATATAACCGAAAAGTAGCAAAGTCCACACCATTAGTCTCCACAATACCCATAGTACGGAGAACTTCGTGGCAGCTGTATAGGAAATCATGTGGATCCTCTGAAGGAGTGCTACTGAATGGGGTAGTGAAAAGCTTGGTAAACCTGTCCAATATCCACAACGCGTCAGCAGACATGGCTGCACCATCATTAGACGGAGTCGCAATAATAGGCCGAGCTGCCTCAACTGGCTGAATCACAGGTACCTGAGCCTAGGGAATCGCTGGCTCCGGAGTGCGCGTAGCAGGAGTCTGATTACCTCCTCCAGCCTGAGAAGTGGCTGGTGCTACCGGTAATAAACCTGCTCTGGTGATATGATCAATAAAACCTGCTATACGGACCAAAGCATCCTGTAGATCCGGTGAAAACACAACTCCTCCTGGGACCTGAGCTGGGCCTACTGGAGCTGCTGGGGCTGGAACTTCCTCCTCGATACGAACCTGAGGTTCTGCCACTCGTGCTGCTGCTCGGGGCTGAGCTCTGCCCCTACCTTGTCCTCTAGGATGGCCTCGACCTCGGCCTCTACCCCTAGCAGGAGCTGCCGCTGCTGGGACCTCGGGCTGCTGGTCAGTAGATGAGGATGCACGTGTCCTTACCATCTGCGGAAGAACA